>JARHVA010000082.1:4620000-4910000 GCA_037957365.1 Torreya grandis | reverse complement strand
TGTATGGAGATTATTTGATGACATTGGTTCAATATTATCCTCATATAAATATAAATACTTGTATTCATGCAAACAAGATGAAGATCTTGATTTAATCACCTTCAATGTGTCAAAAAATATTGTGTTATATATCATTAATGCCAAAAATTAAAAAGTGGTATGGGAGATTTTTTTAAATTTATTTGGTAAAATAAATTAGTTTATAATGTTACAATTAGATGCCAAAATGATTTCATTATCTCCTTATGATTTTCCCTCTATTGATAAATTTATAGCGAAGTTTAAATCACTTAGACCTCAATTAAAAGTTGGTAGTAAAGAAAAATCAGATAATTATTGTATTTTTCCAATTCTATCAAAGTTAAAAGGTCCATTCAATGTATTTTATTATACTTTCTATTATACTATGGATGTCATAGGATATCAGTTTAAAATTTCATCTTTCAAACTATATTTTGAAAGGTTATCTCATGAACAAACAAAATTAATGTCACTAGATGCCTTACCTATCTCAAGTCATGCTTTGATGGAAAATTATCCTAAGGGAAAATAAAATCCAAAATAGAAATCAAGATCTCCTAATAAACCAATAGAATCAAACAAGTCTTCAGATTCCACTACTGAGTCTTCTAAACCTTCCAATTCTAGAAAAACCAAAAAGTCATTCAGGAAAAAGAAAGTTTATGATCCATGCCCATATTGTAGAGAATTAAAATCATTTTGAATATAAATTTTATCATAAAATAGAAGAAATGGAATTAAGATTGAAATATAATAAGATTACTAACCTTCATGCCATAGGGAAAGGAAAATCTCTCTCTGTTAGAGCATATTCTTCCATGTCAGATAGATGGATATTTGATTTGGTGCCTATAATCATCTAGCTCATTCTCATGGTATGTTGAGTTCTCTTTCTAATTGAAACATTTCCCAAATTATCATGGGAAACTCATAGTTAGTTAAAGTTTTGGGACCCATCATTTTTTATATGCATGATGGGTGCATAAATGATGTACTCCTTGTTCCTATGATTTATGGAGTTTAATACACATAAGTTGTAGTTAGAGAATTGAGTTATCCACAATATGTAGTAGTAATAAATGTGGTGGATCATAATTCATGCTTATGTGTATTTGAGAAATTTGAAACCTAATTATATTCTTCTCTAGTTCTTCATGTTTAAACTACGAGCAAATTGTAGCATGAACATTTTGGTCATCTCAATTATAGATATTTATAACAATTGAGTTACCAACACATGTTGATAGTCCTTCCTAAGGTCTCCAGAAATTATGGTGTTTGTCTAGGAATGCTTGGAAAATAACATCAAGATATCTTTTCAAAGGGAAAAACTAAGAGAGCTAAGGCTCCATTAGAGTTAGTACATAGTGATTTGATGATTTTCCCAACTCATTCATTTTTTGGTGAAAAATATGTACTAAACTTAATTGATGATTTTACTCAGAGGACTTGGGTGTATTTTTTACAATATAAGAGTCAAATTTTTGAGAAATTTAAAGCCTTCAAGGCCTTTGTAAAGAAGCAATCAGGGTCTCACTTGAAAAATATCCACACAGAAAATGGGGGTTATATGGAAGTAAATTAGTTCAATATTATTGTAATGAGCATGGTATTCAACACCAATAAATTATACCTTAAACCCCTCTGCAAATGGTGCTTTTGAGTGAAAAAATAGAACACTCAAAGAAGTGGTGAATTGTATGATATCGTCTAAGGAATTGGCACCTCAATTTTAGGATGAAGTAGTTAATTGTGTAAATTACATCTAGAATTTCATTCCACACAAGGTAGTGGTGAATATGACTCTTAAAGAAGCTTGGTCATGAAATAGACTTGATGTTTTTGAATTTTGTGTCTTTGGATTTAAGGCTTGGGCATTTTTTTCATGATGACAAGTGAAAATATATGGAGAAGAAAAGATAAGAGCTCATATTTGTTGGCCATTATGAGGATGTGAAGGCATAAAACCTCTTTAATCCTATCACACATGATGCCTTATTTTGATAAGATGTTAGAGTTAATGAGAATATCACTTATTTGGTATCAGATTCAAAGTCTTCTCTATCCTTGATAATACATCATGTACATAGTAGGAAGGGAATACATCCTAATATTGATGAAGACACAAATGTTGAATTTGGTCCTTCACTTCATCCTACACAATATATGCCTAAGTGGGCACAATCTACCTTACAATTAGTTGGTTATTTGGTTGGTCATCCTTCAGATCCATGTCATACTTGAGATTAGACTTATAGTATTGTTCTTTTACATAATGAAATTTCAAATGATCCAATTTTATTTTTTGAGTTAGCTGGTCAACCTGAATAGAAAACTTCCATTTAAGAATAATATTCTTTACTCATAAAGAATAACACATGGGAGTTAGTGGCTCTTCCTACATGAATACAAGTTATGCGATGTAAATGGGTCTATAGGACCAAATATGCAACATATGGTACGGTAGATAAGTACAAGGCTCATTTTGTACATAATTTTTTGAAATTTTGAATTTGAATTTGAAAAAAGAGCATAGGAAAAAATACACCTACTTGGTATTTCTCCAAATTCTGCATCAACATTAATTTTAATAGATGTTGAAACAAATAAAACACCTCTCTGGATGTCACCAACATCCAATCCACTCATTTATAAAAGTAGGTAATATTTCTAAGTTTATTTCCTGTTTGAAAATTGATATTGAAGCATTGAGATATGGCCCCTTTTGAGGTGAGGAATGAATACCTTGTGTTGTAATCACTCATTTTAAAATAGAAAGTTAAACTCTTTATATTTTAGGAAAAATAGTTTAGTCAAAGTGTGTTAAAATATTAGAGACATATGTAATTTAAAAATTTACACCATCATAATGTTTTTTTAAGTTTTCATATTCTAAAGTTTTCAATTAACATATGGCTATGTCATATAGAGTCATTTTACATGTAATAGAATATAGGAAGGATAATATCATATAAATTACAATTCATTAGGGAATGATTCCCCCTTGGAAATATAAAATGGGAAATAAGTATTATGCTTCAAAATGTCACAAGCACAATCTTAGTTGGGCTAGATAAATCAATTAAAACACACACAAATAGTATGACCTCAGAGATACATGGTGGAAACCATGTAAACATAGGAATCACACAAGTGTACCAATATATAGATAGATAAGTATAATATAATTCATGGAAATATTCATAGTATAAAAATAGAGTATACTCAATTTAAGGCCATATAATGTTAGTGACCACACCTAATTTAGTGACAAGAGAAGCTAATGAGAAGACACAAAAGTAGAGAATCACAAAACATGACAATAAGAGGATACTCTATGGATAAATATGCACACACAAGAAAACACGTGCATGTGCAAGAAATCATTTGCTCACAAATAGTTAATGTAACTATGTAACAATCATAATTTTTAGTTTACATGTGATATATGATATAGATACCAATAGAATATGTAGTAATAAATGTAATCTTGCTCAATACGATAAAGGAAAAATAAGGATAAATATCAAACTATGATTTTTTTTAAAATGGAAATGACCCCAAGCTAGGACATGTTATATTTGAAATTTCCCCTCCCATATATGGACACCTAGTGTGTAATCAAATATCATGTAGCTTGTGAATATGCATTGCATCAAATCAAGAAAATATTGTGAAAATTATTTGTAAACCATGGATATTAAAAACCTCTGTCACATGAAAACATGTAACTTGTCTAAAAATATTATTTTTTCCAATGTTTTTGATTTTTTTAAAAGTTTGAATGTTTATATGTTTTCATCCCTTGATGGGAAATATATGAACTATGTAGGTATCAAGCATGATAAACATAGTGTAGAAAAGTGCATGAATATTTTATTAGTATCATGATATATCAATTTAAATGTTAAATCCAAATATGTAATAAAGGCCACAAAATTTATGATAAAATTGAAATGCAATGATATAGGATATAGTTGTCTACATGACAAGGTCAAATATTAAATAAATACCAAGGTAAGGATAATGACATACATGGGGAAGATTTCATACCCCTAAAATGTATAAATTATCAAAGATAGCAAGATATGGAAAATAAATGAACTATTGGTGCTAACCAATCATAAGTAAATGTATGTGTAATATATATAGTGTATTTTGAACCATGATGTGTGTGTGTGTGTGTGTGTGTGTGTGTGTGTGTGTGTGTGTGTGTGTGTGGTATTTCAACAAGAAACATGCATGGGTATAGTTTCCCCATAAGTAAATATGTGTCATTTACACCAATGTGAGATATATATTCAAGTGAATAATTTATATGACAAATAAGCAATGCAAGATGTAAATAATGTTAACCAAGTGAAATTTCATCTAATGTAGTAAGGCAAGGCATGAGAATAATATGGCCTGGTAATGTGATATAGTTATGACTATTAAAAAGTGTATGATAAACTATAGGTGTCACAACCTTAGATTGGGAAAATAATGTTATTGTTATGCTAAATGAATCTCATAATATGTTAATGAGAAACATGTGTGGGTACGATGCAACTATATAAATATATATATATAACATGCTTGGTTATGATGCCTCCATAGGCAAATACATATGATCATGTATGACACGATTTTTTTTTTTTTTAAATTTTTAGTTGTATGAGTAGAATAGAAAAATAATATAGAATAGAAAAAGAATATAAAGTAAAAAGGCATGGTGCCACACAAGAAATAAAAGGAGAAAGGCTCACAAAATAGAATAATGAGATGAGGAAGATACTAATAAACCTATGGATTCCATTATAATTTAATGCATGATGTGACAAAATGTCATGATAAGTATGTCGTCATCATCTGGAAGACTAATATAAATGTGAATAATAAGATGAATAGTTAAATGGTCACATTTAAAGAAACATATCAATAAATGTGAAATAAGAATCTAGAATAATGTCAATGCAAAGAGAAGGCAAGTGCCAAATGAAGTCTAAAAAATATAAAAATGCAATCAAGCTCAAGAAAAAGGTCTAAATCATGTCAATAGAATTAAAAATGGTAAATTATTAAATGTTGATGATAAGATATAAAATATACTTAGCCATTGTATTAATATTAAAAAAATAGAATAGATATATCTGTGCAGATAATTAACATATGTATACCATAAGTAATTAGTATGAAATAAGATGCATTTAAAATTAACTCTTTATATAAAATGGGATTATTTAAAATGATGCTAATATGAAACTGATGAATTAATAAGTAATACTGCAACACCCCAACCCCCCTTCCCCCACCCCAATGGGTAAGGCACATGTGTATCCATAAACACATATACACAGATTATTTTTTGTCTTGCCCAATCAAAGTATATTGTGAGAAGAACATGTGAAAATATGGATGTGTAAAAATCTCTAGTGTAGGTAGTATATGCATGTTTTATATCATATGACTATGATAGAGGAAAACATTTTTGTGTTTTTTTTAATTTTTACAACTATTGAAAAAGTAATCACTAAGAGGAATCTACATGTAAGGCACATAAAATCGAAGAAAAATATGTATACATTGAATCCCAAGTGTGGGTTAGAAAGGCCACCCTATGATGTTACTAATCCCTATATCTAAATCATAAAAATAAAACGTATCACTCAATGTATTTGAAAAATAATCATGAGACAAGTAATAACTATCATCATATGTAGGAATCATGTTTATATAATGTGGTGGAAAATTTTGATATTCAAATAATAAATAACTATTGAATATTGTGCCATAATATAATATGATATATCGATTCGCCTAGGTCCCAAGTCAACCTTAGGATGTGGATGTTGAGGTAATACATGTCTCAAAGGTGAAACCCTATAGATTGGATATTTATGATCCTACACAATAGAAGGTAATCTCTAACTCAAGTACAATAGGTGCATAGGATGACTCCATTAGTGAAGGAGCCATATGGGCCACCCTTTGATAAATGATATTCACCTTTTGAGGTGTCATAAATGGTATATGAGTAGGTTTTTCATCAAGTGAGTCATGAATAGTGTGGACTTTGTTATTGTAGACAAACTAAAAAAAAATTGAATTATTGAAGACATTGATCTTATTTCATTAAGCTAAGGGCATCTAAGAAATATATTCTATGATCCTAAATTAGGTATAACATAAAACCAAACTAGGCATGTCCAAGGTAAAACTATGAGTGGAAGTGTAATACCACCTAAGGGTTTATTATCATGTCCATTGTAGCTACATAGAATAATTTTTATTGGATAAACCCATTATATATATAAGACTGTTGTTTGACACATCTTTAAAAATTTCATGATCATATAATGCAATAAAAGCTAGTTTCTTTTGATAAATTTATATCATACCAATGATGTTATATAAATCATGATCAGGTTGTGTAAATGTTTCCATGTGTACATTATTTTGATTTGCATCGTTATGGTTTGGCATTGAGTTTCTAATTAAAATCAAGTGTTGATTGGGTATTGGATTTATTTTTTTCAAATTATAATTACATCCTTTTACCATAATTTTGGTGTTATCAATTAAGTCTTGAATCTTATTACATAATTTTTAATATTTTTCATTTGAAATTCTTAATCCTTGATGATAAACAAAAAATGCATCAGGATTATAGCTCTTATGTAATGGTACATTTGGATCCCACTAAAATGGTTCTAGTAAGGAATGGTATTTCATTATATAAGTCTCCTTAGTACTTGACAAGGTGGATCAATTAGTCTTGTGAACTCTCTTATTTTCTTAGGTGTCAAAAATGAAATCCTATATTGTGATATTGTTTTAATATTTTTGGTCTTATTCTTAGCTTGAAATTTAGATGCATTATTAGCCTTTGATTTAGATGTTTATTTTAAGAAAAAGTTTTGAAGCATTGAATGCTAACCAATTGGTTTATACTTTAATATATTTTCATCCATAAATTTAGTCTCAATGTTGCACAAGGCATGAAAAAGGTCATTGAATGCATCATAGTTAGTTAAAAACCTCATCTTTAAAATAATTGAGCAAACAACTTGAGAATATGATTTGTATCTCACTATCAGGAAATGGATGTGATAGCTTAGTAAGCATGGTCTTGAATTTAATCATATCATATTTAATGTGTTAATTAATACCTTTCTTTATTTGATAATTTTTTTAAAAGGTCATGTTTTGAATGATGTTTATTGAAAAATGCACTATGAAGGGGTCATGTAGTTCATGAAAATTACACACTAGTTTGTTAGGTAAAAAATTGAACCAATTTAAATCATAACTAATGAGATTTTTTGGTAAAATTTTTTTCATGAGAAGTTCATCATGTGAGACCATAGACAAGATGTAGATACATATTTAATGTGTAAAGAGGATTTTATTTTTGTTGGATATTTTTTTTATACCTTTCATGTTATACACCCCTTAGGTATAATAAAGCTAAGAAGTAAATTACTGTAATACAAGACAGTTAGGTTAATACAATAGTAAATAAGGTTACTATAATGGTTTTTTCCCATAAGGGTTTCCAAGGTGAAAGCTTGTGTAATGTGTAACAATGTGTATGTGTAATTTATCCTATTCTCATTATAGCACATTAATATTATGTTAGTATTTCTTCTCTTGTATTGGTTTATCATTCATTTTCCTTTCAATTGGTTTTAGAGTTGGGTTTTATCTTCTTGTGAAAATGTGGGGTTTCATTTACCCATGATAAACTATTTCATGAGTGAAAATTCTATGCGTCGAAATATTTGTGTGAAGGAGAATTATGAGAAGCATAAGAATATAAATTAACAAATTCAAGCGTCATTTTTTTTAGTTTTTAGATTATCAAGATGGAAAATATTCTTGTGGATAAAAATTAGTTAATTGTTGTATTAGGATTATAACCTAAAGGTATGAAGGTATAATACTTGGGAAATATTAATAGGAAGGTGAAGAGTGCAATCAGATTGTGTTTGTTAGATTCTACTTTTTTGAATGGGTCAATGTAAAAAAAAATTATAAGGGGCTATGATATAAGTTGGGGACGTTGTATTAGAACAAATATCTAGTGAACAAATTATTTTTTGAAACAAGATGTATTCATTTAGAATGAGTGATGGTGACTTTGTAGCTAAACATATAAATGGTTTAAATACTATGCTAAGTCAGTTCCTTTTTGTCAAAATTAAAATGGATGAAGAATAAAAGTGTATTAGTTTGATTTTTTCTCTTCTCAACTCTTGGGATAATTTAGCTATGGAAATAACTACTACTGCATCAACATTAAAAATTAAGGACATAGTAAGATCCTTAATATCATAAGAAATGAGGTCTAAATTTGTTGAGTATTATCATACAAAGGATGCCTTGGTTATGATAGGTTATTCATAAAATAGGAATACAAAATGTTTGAACATTGAAAGTCTAAAGGTAAATCTAAAACTACAAAAAAATATAAGAATAAATTTTGGAAGTGTGGTAGAACATGGAATTTTTAAAAAGATTGCAGATCTAAAAAGGTTGAAAAGGGTAATTCATTTGATGATTCCTAGTTTTTATATTAAAAAAACCTAATGAAGACTAATGGGATCTATTATTGGTAGCATCAATCTCACATGGGTGCCATGATGCATGGTTTATTGACTGAGGTGCCTCTTTCAATACAACTCCTCACAAAGAGTGATTCTCTGAATATGAAAATATAAATAGAGGTGATGCATTTTTTGGAGACAACTCTACCTAAAATATTTTTGGTTGAGGTGGATTCAAGTTGATGTTTAAATATGGAAGGGATAAAATCCTCCTTGGCATTTTACACAGTCTAGGTTTGGCTAAAAATATAATTTATATAAACAAGAATAATGATGTGGGCATGTATGTGATATATAACAAGGAAAGTTATAAGATGGTACATGGATCCATGGTATTGGTAAGTAGATTATACACTAGAAAATTGTTCTATATTGATGAAAACACTATAAATGATGAGTGTAATAGCTCAGTTGTTTCTAAGGATGGAAATGGACCAGATCAAACTCTTGTGTTACTTTTAGAAGATGAAATGATTTGACATCAGAGGATTGATCATATTGGAGAGAAAGGATTAAAGTACTAATAACTAAAGGTATGGTTGAATGTATTTTTAATTATCCTTTATTTTTTGAATTCTATGAACATTATGTATATAAGAAGAAAACTTAAGTAAATTTTCCTAGTAGTGCTACTAGAGAAAATGATATTTTACACTTAATACATAAAAATGTTTTTGGACCTATGAAAGTTCCATCTTTATAAAATTCATTGTATTATGTTTTTTTCATAGATGAATACTCGAGAAAAATATACATTTAATGTATGGAACATAAATTTTTGGTTTTAAAGAATCTCAAGGAGTTTAAGGCTCTTGTTGAGAAATAGACAAAAAATAAATATTAAAGTCTTGAGAAGTAATAATGGTGGAGAATATTATTCCAATGGTTTTCAGAAGTTATATAATTAATATGGAGTAGAAAGGGAAAAATGATTCAATATACACCATAATAGAATATATTTGTATAAATAATGAATAGGACTCTAATGCATAATGTGAGAAAAAATCTAAGCAGTACAAACTTAGAAAGGTAGTTTTAGGGAAAATCAGTTATAATTTTTTGTTACCCGATTAATATATTTCCCTCATCAACCATGGTTGATAAAAATCTTCAAGAAATGTGGACATTGATGCAGGGGCATCACTACCCCTTTTGTAAATATTAGTCTAGTTTCATGTTTTGAGTTTTTTGTAGGTTGTTATGGTGTTTAGGAATATATAGGAATCAATTTTTTTTGTTAGGTCTTGATCAAATTTGAATTTGGACCCATTAGGCATTTTCTTGCCTAAATGGGTAATTTGAATGTTTAAACTAGCTTGTATTGTTTTCAAGTGTATTAATGTTGTATAAGGTCAAAGTATGATGACCTTGTGTCTTAGGGGGTCTTAAAGGGGTGTTTAGAGTTATTTTGTAATTATTATGAGTTAAAGGTAGGTAATTAGCTCTCATATAAATGGGAGTTACAAAGAAGTTGCAAGTTAGTTATGAAACCTTTTGGCTTAAATAACAGTATTTGGTTTGAAACAAATAGGTCATTCAACGTATGAGAATTTTAATGGGCTTGGGATTAAAATAAGAAATGTAACAAAACCCAAAAAAGAGAATAAAGAAGAGTTTGTTTCTTTCATATAAGAAAGTAATGATTTCTTGCATTTTCTTGTATATGTGCTATGATAGTTGACTGTGCTAGAGTATTCATTGATGGAAAGAGCTATAGAAGTAAGTTTTGATGATCAACATGATTTTTTTGTGTTATTTTAATAGTGTTTTTAAATTTATTTTCATTTTTTAAGGATATTTTTCTTAGATATGAACAAGTAACTTCAAGACTGGTCTGTGAACCTTGAATGCATTACACTTTGTGCTTTGTAAGCTGACAGAAAGAGTAAGATAGTAGTAAAGGTTGTGTTTTTGGATATATTAAGAGGATTGATGAATATTTTATGCTTCATGGAACATTTTTGGATGATTTAACAATTTGTATTCATTTCACGTTACAAAAGACCTAACTATCATGTTGAGACATTACAGACTAGACTCTTAGGACATAGAACTTTTGAATGTGCCAAGCCTACGTATTGGAGATGTTGTCCAATGATTGGATTAAGAAGATAAGATAGTCATAGAGCTTAGATAGTATATTTTTTATATTTTTAATCCTCATTGAAGGTAAAACCTTAAGCTCTTGCTTAGAAAAACCTTGCAAACTGGGTGTGTTTACATAGGGGACAAGAAAGTTGTTGAAATGTAGTATAGAAAAGGTTTAAGAAACATAAATGATTGGAAAAAGGTGTGAGATGTTAGGATAAATCCTAGGAACATTTAAGCAATTGTGTAAATCCTTTTAAGTTTATGAAAATCTTAAATAGTCCCTCTTAGACTCTACAGAATCATGTCTGGGTGCACAATCTAGCCATTTCATGATAGAAAACATAGATAGAAGTCATTTTTATGTTGCTTAAGTATTGAAGGGAGTGTGGGATGATGGAATATACCTCTCCCATCACTCACGGTATTTTGAAAGTCACCAAAATATCTGAAAATGAATTAAAACTACACTCAGGTGTTTATAGAGCAGTTAACCCTATTCCTAGGGTTTTGTGACAAGAATGAGGATTATGGAAGATTAGACCATGAAAAAACCTTAATAATTTGTCATTGGATAGGTATTTATATTATCTAAGACATTACAAAAGTTTTTAGGTGTTCTTATACGTGGCCAAACATATACAAGAGACTATGTTTAAACTAGACCCTAAAAGACCTAAATAGATTTAACAAAGAGCAAAAGAGGCTGAGAAAAGAGTCTTTCAATTTGAGTTTGGGATTGAAAATTCACTCAAATATATATCTAGATTAAGGACCCTTGAAACATTGTTTGGTTTTTCCATAGATAGTGGTACTTGACCGTATAATCAATAAATGTGTTTGAAAAGGCTAGTAAGATTGTGTTTCTAAGTAGACAGAGTTGTGTAAAGAGTGAAAGGACTGTCATGAAGAGTTTTAAGTTGGGTATAGGAGTTATAAATGTAATTAATATCATGTTTAAAGTTTAATTAACTAGAAACTAATACATTTACCTTAAGAATCATTGAAAGCATATTGAATCCACAAAGCCTTTACAAAAGGAATGAGTTGATATTTTGAAGAGTTTGCATATTGAGTAATGAGTGCTAAAGGACCATAAGGAGTATAGATAATGAAATAAGAACATGGAGGTCCAATTATACCCTATTTATCATGATAAAACATTGGAAACTAAAAAATAATTATGTGAACTTAAAAACCATTTTTTGAAGAATGAACCTAGTAAGCCATTGTCAAAGGAAGTGTATTAAGTAAGACAAAGTGAGAGAAAGATTGGTGTTAACCTATACATCAGACATGTAAGAAAACCTATTTAAAACATCTTATATTTTTGGTTCCAATGTTTATATTCATATCCCAATATAAAAAAATATTAAGATGGATATAAAATCAGAAAAGTTTATATTTATTGGATGTAGTATTGGTGTACAAGGATATAAGTTGTGGACCCTATAAATGAAGAAGAGTGTTTACAATAAAAATTTCATCTTTAGATAAGTTAATGGTTATAAAAAACATGAAGGACAACCAAAGGATGAACTTGAACAATTTCATGTTGAACTAGAAGAGGGAGAATCTATGTCTAAATTTGAAGCAACTATAAAATGTGAATTAGAAAGAGAGTTGCAAGACGAAGATTCAGATGAAGTAAAGGAGGAACCAGAAGATGAATAACTAGAAACTCTAGTTTTGAGAATATTAGATCATGTGAGAACAATACTGGAAAGATATAGTCATCCTAATTTTCATTATGTATTTATTTTATCAATTTTTCCAATTATTGATGAAGACCCCAAGACTATAAAGGAGGCACTTGACTTAAATAAAAATAAGTATTGGAAGAAATATAAGGAGGAATAAATGGATTTTATAGATAAAAATCATCCATGGGAGTTGGTTAAATTACCTCTAGGTATAAAATATGTTGACTGCAAATGGGTATTCAACAAGTATAATTCAGAATGAAATTGGATAAGTATAAAGCTCACTTAATAGTAAAGGGATTCTCTCAAGTAGAGGGAATTAATTTTGGTGATATATTTTCTCGTGTTTCTAAGATAAATTCAACTACATTTATTTTATCTATTGATACTACTTTTGATCTTGAAATACAACATATGAATGTAAAGATAGATTTTCTACATGGTGAGATTGAGGAAGAAATCTATGTGATGCAATTAGAAAATTTTAAGGTAAAGGGAAAGAAACATTTAATGTGTAGGATAAATAATTATGTTTATGGTTTGAAGCAATCATCAAGGATGTGAAATTAGAAATTTGATAGATATATGTTGGAACTAGGGATTGAATGAAGTAAAGTTGATATATATGTATATTTAATTAGTACCAATAGGGAAATGATTAGTAAAGTTAAGTCTCAGTTATCATCTCAATTTGATATAAAAGATCTAGGTACTACAAAATTTATTTTTAGCATGAAAATTAAAATATTTTATGTAAGTAATTTTTTTAAATTAAATCAAATAAAATCTATTGAGATGATTCTATAAAGGTTTAGGATGTATGAAAGTAATGTGTGAATACTCCTTTTTTGGTTGGTCAAAAACTATCTATTAAACAATGTCTTAAAAGAATATATTAAATTTAGGATGCCTTAAGCCCTTTATGCTAGTGTTGTTTGTATTTTGATGTATGAAATGGTTTGTAATAGACCTAGTATTTCTCATATAGTAAGGGTAGTGATAAAATTTATGTTAAATTTAGGAAAGGACCATTGGACTATAGTGAAGATAATCTTTAGGTATTCACATGGGACATCTAAATATGTAATATTCTATTAGGTCAATCTTGGTGAAATCAAAACATTGAATCTACCTGGGGTTATGGATTTTGATTTGGATAGATATCTTGATTTAAATATATCTACATATGTATATGTATTTAACTTTTTCAATCGAGTTGTAAGTTAGATGAGCAAATGACAAGCAAGTGTTGTTATATCCACCATGATGGTTAAGTACATGATTGCTACTCATATAAGTAAGGAATAATTTTGGATCAAAATTTTGTGTTCCATTTTTGGGTTCATTAAAAGGGTTATAAATATATATTATTATAATCAAAGTCTAATTTTTATTTCAAAGAATCCTAAGTATTACTCTCGAACAAAACATATTTATGACTAATATTATATTTTTTAGAAATGGTTGAGGAGAAGAAGATGCTACTAGATAAGTTGGAGACAAATAATAATTTTTTTAATTCAATTATGAAGGCAATGAGTACTGAGAAGTTTTCTTGGTGCAAAAGATAAATTGGCATGACCACCCTTTGTTGCTAAAATTATGCAACTATGAACCTCTATGAAAAGTGTTCAACAAGTGGGAAAATGTTAGATGTTTTTTGTATACTTTAAATATGTTACACCCCTTAGATGTATATCTATCCATGATAATTGGGTCTAAGTCATCACATTGGTTGGGGTTTTAGGGGGTCTCTTTCCCCCCAATTAGGGATTCAAGGGATGGGTCACTTGAGAATTGTATTTTTAGAAAAAAATCACATTTTGATTATCTCATAAGACTTTTCACCTATAGTAATAATATGGCTAGTGTTATGATCCATATTTTTATGGAGAACTATTTTAGGTTGTATTCTTGGCCCATGATTTTGGTACCCATAGTATGGTAATATTAATTAGGAAGTTACCTATTGATGTGCCTATATATACTCACACATGTAGTAGGGGAAGAGTAGAAATAAGAAGTACATTATTGTATTGGAATATGGTTAAGTTAATAAAATAGTAAAGGAGGTCAATATGTTGGGTTTTCTCCAGTAAGGGTTTGTTAGGTAAAATCTTGTGTATTGTGTCTCATGTTTCTTACATACTTGTTTTTCTTATTGAGCTTTATTTTCATGTTGCTTGAATAATTTTTTGTTTGTAAAGTTATATTCTCATGTTTCATGTATAATGATATTTATATAATTCAATTATTAATAAATAAACTATAAATATGAGTGGGAAAATTAATAAAACTTTTAGAGTTTTCTAGAAAAAATTAAACCACCATGGATGGTGTGCATTGTGTAACCATATGGATAATATGAAATAATTTGTTAGGGCAAGTAAAAAAAAATATTATTAGTTTTTGGACATAGGATAAGGAATATTTATACATCATGCATATCATGAATAATTCAAAATATTATCTTTATTATGAAGGATTAATATTTCCATAGTATGAGGGAACAAAACATGAAGTTGAAAGATATTATTAGTTTTTTATTGACAATTAGTAAAACTCAAGTTTGTGAAGAATTAATTTTATTTGGAAATCTTATGAATTATGATAGTTCAATTCAGTTAGATAAAAAACATCACATTTTGATGATCTCATAAGAATTTTCATCTATAGTAATAATATGGCCAGGGTTATGATCCATATTTTTATGGAGAACTTTATTAGGTTATATTCTTGGCCCATGATTATGGTACCCATAGTATTGTAATATTAATTAGGAAGTTACCTATTGATGTGCCTATAATTACTCACACATGTAGTAGAGGAATAGTATAAATAATAAGTAAATTATTTTATTGGAAGATGGTTAAGTTAATAAAATAGTAAAGGAGGTTCATATGTGGGGTTTTCTCCAGTAAGGGTTTGCTAGGTAAAATCTTGTGTATTGTGTTACATTGTGTGTGTTGAA
Source organism: Torreya grandis (assembly GCA_037957365.1). NCBI lineage: Eukaryota > Viridiplantae > Streptophyta > Pinopsida > Cupressales > Taxaceae > Torreya > Torreya grandis. Next base: position 4,894,629 of record JARHVA010000082.1, on the reverse strand, counting down.
TTTATCCTATTCAAATTTTAGTATAAATATTCTATTAATATTGATTCTCTTGTATTGGTTTATCTTTTATTTTCTATTCACTTTTCCATTTAATGTTGTAAACTTGGGCATATAGAAATACGGAGGTAAAAGATAAACAAGTACATATAGAGCCAAATGATTATGCAATTTGTCAAACCATGAAGGTAGATGATTAGGTTTTGTAAATGCTTGTGAGATTTGTGAGATTTTAAATTTAATGTCATTGAATTGTTTTTATATGATTGAATTAATAGATGCACCACTTGATATATAATTTTCATTAGTATTAGCATTGGTGTGCCCTAGACAAAGAGACAAAATGTATGATTTTTTTAGAGGCACATTGGTTTTTAGATTATTTATATGAGGTCGAGGATTTGTATAAGTACTAGACTCACCATAAAGTTATTTATATTCATTTAAGGTTATTCAAACATATCATCCTTGTTCCAAATTCATTCATTTCAAGATTCACTAAACAAAAATAATATAAACTCTAAGTCTTCAATATTTTTGGCAATAAAGTCTTCAAATTTATCTTTCTCCATACGTAAAAACTTTTGCATATGCTTAGGTTTAGATGAAGGGTTATCATGGTTGTCATTTTCATGATCACTATTATTTTGGTGTAGGACATTTATAGAAATTTCTTCCTCAAGATTTTCCATTTTTAAAACACTTGTGGTGTGTAAAGGTAGTTGTTTAGATTCACAAGTGTAATAATTTAACTTAACACTATTATTAAAATTATTAAGTGACCTAAGCCTCCTATTGATAATATATGAGCATGTAATATCACAAAGAAAGAAAGAAAAATATGAAAAATCCTAAGGAAAAGAGGGTTTGTATAAACCATAGGTTGAATGTGTGAAAGAGTTAGGGTTCATACTTTACATTTATCCTAATTATAGTTTTAAAAATATATAAAATAACTAATTGTAACTAAATAGATATAAGCATACAAGAATGAAAGTACATAATTCATAGCTATATAATAGGCTATGAAGAAAGAAAACACCTAATTCCATGGTGAAACTAAGCTAAGCAATGCAAATGAAAAAGGGATTGAATAAGCAAACCTATTTTTTATTCTATAAATATGAGTTTATAAACTATGTGATGCACCTAGATAAACTTGTGCACTATGTGGGTAAATCCTATACAAACCTAGCCATAACATTATCATTTGGTTGTGTGTGTCTCCTATATGGTCATGTCTATCTTGATAGGGTTTTGCAGGATGATTTTTATGTCACCTATGAACCATTATTTTATTGTTATGCTTTTGCCTTCATATTGAAGATTTATCTAGCTAAATGTGAATAATTTAAGAATATACTCCTTGTCCTAGCTTGAATATCTAAAAATAAAGGTAATGGAGTCAGGAAACCACTGAGGAAACATTACAAACTATGTATTTGTACAAAATCATACCTCCACATAGTTATATGAATGTGTGATGGAATAGCTTGAGTAAGGTGTTCTGAACCTCCTCTTCCATAAAAGTGATAATGTAACTACTCCAATTTAATACCTTCTTTTGGCACAAGGGAAATGATGTGAGACCAAGATAGAATAATAATGTCATAAGTATAAAGGAATTTATGCTTAGCTATATGCCTTAAATTTGATATTACTTTGTCTGATTTATTTCTCTATGTGTAATATGTGTAGCTCCCTTCTCTCATATACTTTATGGTTTGAAAATACCTTCTATATATATGTTATTCTAGGATAAATTATGCATGTTAGCCTACATTATAAATATAAAAAGTCAAATTTAAAGTTGGATGATCATTGACAAAGTGTAAATGGGCCCACAAAAATAAAAGGGACAAACCTTTATAATGCACATGTTTATCCAATCAAACTCATAAAGTACATAGGTTTGTCCTAGAGACAAGCTAGACTTTGTTTTTTAGGTAAGGCTGAATAATATGTTATTTATAGACCAAATGTGTTAATGGATACATTTTTAACAAGTGTTGAGGTGTTTTTAAAGCTCAATGGATGAAACATAGACCTATTTAATGGCATGATTTTATTATAAATAGGCTAAAATGTATGATTTTTCTAATTATACTAAATTAGGGATAAGACATTAGGATAAAAGGTCTTTTTCCAAATTTAAGTGTCTACACCTACTAATTATTTTCATACCTATAAATTGGAGTCTACGTTAAAGACTAATTCATTAATTCTCATTTTATTTTCCACTTTAATTATTTAATTCTACCTAATCTTTTTTATTTCATGTGGTACTTGAAACCTTCATCAAGGGGTAAAGATATCAAATCAATTATAGGAAAAAATATAATCCAACATTCTACATAAGATTCATTAATGCAAAATTTTGTTAAGTCATGTATAACATGGGAACAAGATCATTCAAATATTTCAAAGGCTATATTGCTTACTTTACACCCTATTGATGGAATTATTATGACCATATAAAGTAAAAAGACTTATGAATATAATGTTGTTAATAACAATAATTTTGATCCTATTGATGAAAAAGAATTCAGTGAATATATTGATATCCATCTTGATGAAATTGACTCTTATTTATTTTTAGCTTGACAAGAATTAAAAAAACATGACCACGCTAAAACATCTCAAAAACCAAATGATTATGTTGAACCACCTCTTCTTAACCCTACCACAGGTGTTGCTACTACTATTATTGATATTGGTATTACAACTACACCTTTAGCCTTGGGGGAAACACAAGGTCTATAATAGATTTATATGTGTTTTCCTAATAAAAGGACTCATTCATGACCTTTAATAGTTGTGCACATTATATCACATGTCTTGCCTAATTCACAATCCCTTGAGAAAATTGTTGCATTTTTTCAAGTTAAGTTATTTTAGTTAGACCAAGCTATACCAAAAAAAAAGACAATTATTATATTCCCAAGCTTTAATTCATAACCCATTAGCACTTGATATTAAATCATACCATTTACCCACATTATTTGTAGCTCCTAAGCTTCCACTATATGCAGGTAAATGAGATCCATACCAACATACCATATCTTTTCATGAAGCATGTTTAGATTATGATTTTAATGACAAATTTCTAACCAAGTTTTTTAAAATAAGCATAGAATATTATGCCTTTCATTAATTTTATGATGTACCTATTCAATCAGTCAAAACATTAAATCCATCAGCAAATTTATTTCATAATATTTTTCTATTAACTTTCATAACAAAATTTCTTGTGCATAAATTGTTAAGCTTAAACAATGAGTATTGAGCCTATCAATGATTATTTATTTTGTTGCAAGACCATTCCTCCCAAAATGACTGATACCTTGGTAGATAATGAATTACAATACATTTTCAAACAATTTTTTCATGCACCTTTGCATGAGTCAATTATTTTCAATAAATTTGGATCATTTGAAAAGATTTGTCATAAAATAAGAGAAATATAAGTAAAATTTCTTGTCTTGAACAAGGTTAATCATGCATCTAGATATACTTAAAAATATACACCAAAGTTTTAAATAAAACCATCTTACAAAGCTAAGCTAATAGATACTAAAGAATATGCAAAGATCATAGTTAATGATATTTCTCAACCTTCAAACAAGATTGTTTTATCAAATCAATAAAGAAGGCATTTCCATAAATTACTAAAACCACCTCAAAAATTTATACAAAGTCACTTGAATGCAATCTAGTTACTTGTCCACCACCATTTAGAATTAACATGAGCATATATCAAGGCAATTTTTTTTTAATAATACATATTTTGATTACCATAAATGCAATGATCATTATATTAAAATATGTTTCAATCTCAAACACATTATTCAATATCTTATTGAAAATATTTTTATTGAGTTAGGCACTCATATAGAGGAAACTAATCCTCATTAAAATGAAAATGTTAAATTTAATATTTTCACTAAACTATTTCCTAATCATGATACTAACAAGGAAAATTCAATAATGCATCATACTTGTTGTTCCCCAAAACTTATCACTCATTTTGGGACAACGTTTGAACTATTTTGGTCTTGCAGGCCAAAATTACTTCTTCCCTTCTCAAAATTTGTTCTGAGCATTTAAATTCCTCATTTTTCAAGCTTTTTCAGTAAAGGGACTAGTAGGTTCAATGGGTTCAATGGTTTCAACAAGCAAATTCTCTCAAAGGAACAAGTTTCCAGCACTTAGGCATTTTCAAGATTGGTTCAATGCCTTGGCTCAAATAAAAAAGGTTCATCAACAAGCTTCAAAGGAAGGATTGAACCATTGAACCTGTTGGGATATGAATAACCGGAAGCACACAATTGATTACCAAATACAAGCAACTTAATATGCGGAAATAGCCAGAATCAACAAGTAACTAGAATCCAGAAATAACACATGATATGAGAGACAATACACAACTTGTATTAATACTCATACAGAAAAGAATACAATAAAGAAGATGCCACTTCTTCTCCACCACCTCTTCAAAGGCTTCCCACACCTCAAGTGAACAGTAATTCTCTCCTCAAAGCTCTCTCTCTTAGGTCCCAACACCCAACTCAAACAATGAGTTGGTGTTCACCTTATACCTGTGCTCCACGCACACCACAAGTGCTCCACGCACTCCACAAGTACTCAACGTACTCAAAGTCGATCCCACCTGATTTTGCTCCCTGTTGTGTTGTTGTCCTCTCTGATCTTACACACCTGCAAATCAATCTAGTTTTGCACACCTATGAACCTTGACCTTGCACACACATACACCTGCAAATCAATGATCTTACTTACCATGTAGATCTCCTAACGTAGCCATGCACCCCTGATGACCAAGATCATACATACATGAAGAACCCTGCTGATTCTCCAATCTAGCACCCACACTTGGTACTGTGGTACTAGGAGGAACACACCATGCTCACCTCACACACAGAAGGAGCTTATAATAATTCTCTCTTACTCTCTAGCACAAGTTTACAATACAACCAATGAGTCTCTTAAATAGATCTCATCCAAACAATAATTAGACACCTAATTACAATAATTAGATCCATAGCTCTCAGTCTATAATTGGCTCTCAACATGCAAACACATGGTTCATCAACTAACTGCCTATAATATACTCGCAGTCAAACCACACAGGTGACCGACGTCGGTCCCTGTCTGCTTGGGGGTCGCCGACGCCAGCCGACTTTTGACCGACGTCGGTTACTTCCTGTCTCTTCCCTGCCGACGTCGATTGGCCTGACCGACACCAATGCCTGACACACTCCGCAACCTTCCTGAAACCTCCTCCTCTATTTGCATCAGTGAAGCTTTTAGCTCCACAACCTAACAAAACCTTGGACCCAAAAGGTTCAACAGTTTAATGGGTTCAAAGGTTCAATGTTGTCAGCAAGAGTTAAGCACTTTGTCAAAGGTTCAAAGTTCAACTGCTTCAAGGTTCAATGGCTTCAAAACACTTAGTGAAAAGAAGGCTTAAACCATTAAACTATTGAACCTTGAACCATTTTGGTTCAAAGGTTCAATGGGTTCAAAGGTTCGACAAGTTCAATGCGTGGTTGGTTCAAACGTTCAAAAGACTTAGCCAAAACAAAGATATTGAACCGTTGAACCAAAGTTGGTTCAATCGGTCGGTTCAATCAAAGGTTTAAAGGACTACCCCAAAGATGAAGGAAAAGGTGGCCTTGCTGAGGGAAGTGAACCAAGGCCAAGTGCCCTTGTGTAGGGCAGTGAGTAAAAGCAGACAAAGTTGGAATTCCTTCAGAAAAATGACTAAGGCCGAAAGAAAAGAATCCTTTGGACTTTTTCCCCAAAGAAATGGCTAAGTAAAGGAGCTAAAAGAATTCCTTCAAAAATATTTTCCATGGAAAAGTGACTAAGGCAAAAATCCTTCGGACAAATTGTCTGAAGGAATTCGCTCGAAAGGAAAAGCGAAAGCCCCGTGGAAAAATGTTAAAAAAAAAGCCAAGGAAAGATTTCCTTCAGACAAATTGTCTGAAGGAATTCCTTCAGACATTTTGTTTGAAGGAAATGAAGGATGAAGTCCGCTAAAGAAACAAAAGCCCGCCCAAAGGAATAAAAGCCTGAAGGCCACCTGAAGGACCCTGAAGGGTATGTACCCTTGCGGGGGGCTTTTGGCATCGAGAAAGTGGACCTTTTCTAAAGACCCAAAGGGACACCTTCCCTTCGGGGTGTTCTAAAGGCTTGATGAAGACGTAGAAAGAAGCTTTGAAAGACTTAGACTAAGGGAAAGCTTTAAAAAGACTTAGGCTAAAAGGAAGCTTCAAGGAACAAGAATTGAACCGTTGAACCTGAACTAAATGGTTCAATAGGTTCAAGGGTTCAATGGTTAAACATTTCAAGGCTTAAAGAGACTTAGAAAAATAAAAGAAGCAGTGATTGAAATGAAGTAGAGAATGATCCAATGAACCAATTGAACCTTGAATTGAAAGAGTTCAAAGTTCAATGGTTCACAGGTTCAAGCGGTTCAAAGACAGCCCCAAGCAAAGAAAGAAGCAACAAACAGATGATTCCAAAGGCAAGTTCAAAGAAAGTGACGGTTCAACCATAGAGCAAAGAAGCAATTGAACAGGGAAGTCATGAACTGATAAAGATCACCTGAACCATTGAACCAATAAAGTGATGAACTTTCACAAGTTTAAAGGTTCATGGTTCAATATGGTTCAAACAAAGGAGTAACCAGTGACGTCCCCATGGATGTCAAATTTAAGGTAACATAATATCCATTAAAATTCAAATATGGCATGGAAATTGAAAAGTAAACCAAGTGACCAGCTGGAAAGAGAGCCCGAGAACTCAAATTACTACAAGGAAGAGAGAACAATACAAAAAGATCAGAAATATCTACAAGGGAGTTATTTCTAGTAGGTAAAATAGTGGATCAAGTAGACTTTTGAGCACACCAAATCAAGGATGCATCCTATTTTTCTTCCATGAAGTAAAGGCAAAGTGGATAACTACGCAGACATTAGGAAAAGGAATAGACATTTCATGTTGAGGAGGAGACATATAAGACAGATAGACGCGCCATAATTAAGGCAATGCACTATTCCCAGCATGGCTCCCTTTGACAAAAATAGAAATGCATTCAAGGCATTGAATGCTATGTGGGATATCCCATGGAAAAAAGTGCCAAGCCTTCCTTGGTTGCTATACATTATAATCTCTTATTTTATGCAAAAGGAGACCTTTTCCATTACATAAGCAAAACTCTGCCCAAATTGAAAGGCAAATACTCAAACTGTGAGCTTAGATTGTTGTTCATATTATTTTATCTAAATGAGAAAGCAAGTTACTTGCAAACTTAGTGCTGTTATAGCTTGTGTCATTTTAGGAGATTGTTCTTATGTCTGTCTTCTAGATGCATTCTTGTTTATTTAATTTAACAATTAGAACTAGTGAAAGTAGTTAGGAAGGTGTCCTGAAACCAATTGTTGAAAGACTGTGATGTTGCCAATTGTTTTCAGTGTGTGTTTTTAGTTTATTTCTATGAGAAGGGCCTTGGGATGACTTTGTGCCCCCATTATCTTTTGTGTTTCACTCTTTGGGTAGTTGAGGTGGAAACTTTGTGTTTTGTTTCATCCTGCTGGTTACTGAACCTGTGTTACTAGTCACTTGACAACTTGAAAGAACTCCTACGCCCTGCTGCAAGACCACTTCTAAAAGAAGAGAGGTGCCTTCAATTTTATCAACAGGATTTCTACTTTATCTATGAACATCATTTCTGAAAAAAGAGAGATGGATGGTGTAGTCCTACCCCTGAGTGTTATTTTTTGCTTATATATATATATATATAGCTCCTACATATTTATAGGGAACCTCCCCTTGATGAGAGGAGTGATTTGTCCACCTCTGATGTAGTAAACCTTCACATTTGGCTGACTAATCTCCCTTGCTATGGTTGATAAGACCTATTTTTCTCATCAATTAGCTGATTGACAATATATTCACCCAAAAGTTTTTTTGGTGACTTCACTAGGGAAAGGACAAGCAATTTGAAGCCTTAAGCTTCAAGCTGAAGCAGACCAATTTTTTTCCATTTTTGTTTTACAATCTGGCAACTCCACACTATACAAGAGGCCAGAGAGTTCAAGGTGTTGTTGACCCTATCTTTGAGTTGGTGTAGCAAGGAAATTTTGACTTGTTCCCTCCTTCACTTCAAGTTCAATGATCCAATAATGTTCCTCCTATCTGTACCAGGGCACCAACACAAGGTAGAACTTCTTTTTATATTTTTAACAGAGCTTTACCTATACATACTCCACCCAGATTTGTTATCCCCCTTCTTCATAATCTAGTCATTATAGTTCAAGGCCCCTGGGGTAACTATTTTTGTCCACTAAATCTTACTCCACCTCTACATGAACTTCCACACAGCTCAAGAAAGAATTTCCCCAAATTCTTTGGTGATGGGAGAGTTCATCCTAATGAACAAATTATAGCTTTCAGCATATCTTATGGTGTGATAGGCATGGAATTTGAGGATGTGGCAGTCAGGCTTTTCATGGAAACACTACAAGGTGCTGCTGTAGACTGGTTCTACCATTTGCAGGCTAGGTCAGTGACTGACTGGGACACACTCAAAGCTAAATTTGAAGCTAGGTTCAAGCCTGAAAAAGATGCACATGCCTTCCTATCCTAGCTCACACAGATGAAGAAGGAACCTCATGAACCTATGAGGGATTTCATTGCAAATTTTGACAAGCTAAGGAACATAATTCTTGTAATTGCTCAGCCAACACGTGAAAACCTCAAATTCTTCTTCATCAACTCATAGCTGCTTGAAGTGAGTTTTCTATTGAGACATGCTGGCCACATAGACCTTGAAGCTGCTCAAGACTTGGCCACTGAGGTGTAAGATGACCTTATTTTGGCGGGAAAGATAAGGAGAGATCTTAATAGAGGTAAATCCTCTTCATCTTTTGAATACTCACCTACAACCACCACTAATCCAATGGTGCAAAAGCTAGAAAATGAGTTGCTAACTCTTAGAAAGAAAATAGTGCAAGGAATGTCATCTAATCCTTCATATAGAGATGCACCAAGGAGGACATTCCCTAATCAGTCTTACCAAGGCAATGTTGCCAGGAACCAAGGGCAAGCAAATCATCTTCCTCCCCCTCAGAGGAATAACCTTGCCATTGAAGCACCTCCAACCAATTCAGTAGTTGGATATCTTGAGGTAGAATCAAATTTCTCATTTCGGCCTAAATTAAACCCTGAAGATGACGCTAATCTCTTCACAAAAGGATAAGAAGAATTAGCTGACGACTCCAACATTGGTTTCTTCAATTACCAAGTTGAACCCAAAAGTGAAGGGAAAACAGATGAAGGATCATATCTATATTCACCTGATCCAAGAATCAATCATCTTAGCGAGCTGATAAAGAAAGAACAGAGGAGCGATCTTATCTTGCAATCTCATTTGCCAAGCAGGGAACCACCCTGCCTTTCTAGCCAAAGGACCTGGTGATTGCAAAAAAGGTAAGTACATCAAATATCCCTATACCTTCTACTTTAAATTCACAAACCAGTCCTTCCCTTCCCAAAAATAAAAAAAGATGAACTCCCATCCTTTATTCCTAGTCCATTTCAAACATTTGATATAATTGACCATATAAAGAAAACCAAAATTCAAATGTCTGAATTTGAATTTCTGCAGTCCCATCCTAAGCAATTAGATAAATTGGTTCAGTGTGTGAAGAACCAAAACATCCCTATAAGACAACTAATTCCAAAAGTAACTCATGATTCCCCCAAGAATGCACCCACCAAGAATAACCTTGTCATTACTCCTCCTGCTGCTCCTAGTAGGACTGAACCTTTTTATGTCTCCCTGACGATAAATGGACATCAACTGAATAATTGCATCATTGATTCCAAAGCTTTAGAAAATGTCTTGCCTACCAAAGTAGTTGAATCCCTTAGTATCACACTGACCAAGACATTTGGGAGATGCTTCTCCATGGATAACAAACAAGTACCTTTGTTGGGATAAATTAAGGACACCCAATTTGCATTTGCAACGTTCATAGACAAAAGAATCAAGATGACTATCTTGGTGGCTGACATCCCAGCATCAAATGGCATCCTTCTTGGCCAAAATTTTTGTAAGGATGTTGGTGGTGAGTTAAGCATGGACTTGTCTGAGGCAAGGATCCCAGTCAAAGGCATTATGAAGAGGCTACTCCCTGAGAAGGAAGCAAAATACGTGGTCACTCAAACATCAGTGCTTGAAGCTCAAATTTTATTTGAGTCTTCAGGCATGGGTAATTATTTCTTGACCACAGAGGAGGTTCATGTTTCAGCTGATCAAAATTCTAAAATTGATAGTCTAAAAATTGGTTCATTTGAAGTAGTAGAAAGGATGGTAGAACACAGTACAAGTGCAAAGGAATCCTCTCCTCCAAATGAAGAAGAATCCAAAGAAAAATCAGTGTCTGATGAGATATGGATTATGGAATTTGATGGAAGCTACTCCTCTACTAGCTCAAGAGCTAGGATTATGTTGATATCTCCTCAGGGAGATATTTTTCTTTCATCATACAAGTTGCAATTCAACAATACCAATAATATAGTTGAATATGAATCACTATTACTCAGATTGAGGGTTGCTCGAGACAAAGGCATCAAAATCCTTCATGCCAAAGGAGATGTTGAACTGGTGTTTTGTTAGGTTATAAACTTGTATCAAACCAAAAATGAGAGATTGCACCACTACCACAATCTAGTCTGGGACCAAATTGAAAGCTTTGATGCTTTTAGCATCTCTGCCATACCTAGGGAATCCAATGACTAGGCTGATGCTCTAGATGTTTCAGCAACTCTCTTAGTTCCCCACCCAGACTTCAAAGGAGATAGGTACACTATTAAACTGGTCTTTCGACCAAGTATGCTTGATAATGCCAATCATTGGCAAGTGTTCAACAATGACAACCAAATAATTGCCTTCCTAGAATAAAAGGATAGCTTTAAACAACTTTATTTTGGAGGTAATGAGCCCTAGAAGCTTGAACCAGCCCTTGAGTCAAGTTCAAATGCAAGTGAGGAATTCCTAAAACTTAAAGGAAACAAAATCCCAAAAGGCCTAGTTTCCCTTGAAAAGCTATTTGACAAGCATGATAGATTCATCAAACAACATCAAATGGATTCAAGCTCCTCCCAGGAGTTTGATTAAGTGAATTTGGGTACTAAAGAAAATCCCAAGTTGGTGAACATTGGGAAGGGCTGCAATCAAGAAGAAAAGTCCAAGTTCATTACTCTGCTCAGCTAGTACATGGATGTCTTAGCATACTCCTATGATGATCTGAAGTCACTCAGGCCTAAATAAATTTGCCATGAGATTCCTCTCAAGACTGATTTTTGTGCCTTACAAGCAAAAATATAGATAGTACAATCCAAAGATATCAAGTACTATTCTATCTAAGATATAAAAAATGTTGAATGCTAGGATAATTTTCTCAATCTATCATTCCACATGGATTGCAAATATAGTGCCTGTAAGTAAGAAGAATGGCAAAATTTGCCTCTACATGGATTTTAGAAATTTGAATCAGTCATCCTTAAAGGATAACTATCCTTTGCCCATCATGGACCAAGTTCTTCAAATAGTGACTGGTTTGGAGATGTTATCAATGATGGATGGCTTCTCAAGATACAATCAAGTTGAAGTTGGTGAAGTAGACTAGCACAAGACTGCCTTCACCACACCTTGGGGCACCTTTACCTATCACAGAATGCCATTTGGCCTGATAAATGCTGGCACCACTTTTTAGAGAGCAATTGACCTTGCTTTCAAAGATGAAATGGGTAAGTTCATTGTAGTTTATCTTGATGACTTGACTGTCTTTCTAAGTACCACCCGGATCATATACACCACTTGCAACAAGTGTTGGATTACTGTTGCTAGAATGGTATTTCTTTGAACCCCAAGAAATCTATTTTTGGGGTAACAAAAGGGAAGCTTCTCAGACACATTATGTCCCAAGAAGGCATAAATATTGACTCAAAAAGAGTTGAGTCCATCCAAGAGCTTGCTTTTCCCATAAGTAAGACTGCAGTTCACTCTTTCTTCGGAAAAGTGAATTTTTTATGAAGGTTCATCCCCGATTTTTCTGAGAAGACTCATCATATTATAAACATGATGAAGGGAAAGGCCACATTTAGCTAGACTAAAGAAGGCAAATTGGCATTCCAAGATATTAAGATAGCTATTGCCCACGCCCCAATTTTGGTTTGTCCAGACTATAATAGGGATTTCACTATATATAGTTATGCTTCTGAGCACACACTTTCAGTAATTTTGGTTCAATAGAACCAAAAAGGTGTGGAATCTCCCATTTCTTTCATGAGCTATCCTCTCAAAGCTCACAAGCTAAAATACTCAAACATGGAGAAGCATGTTTATGTAGTGGTAAAGGCAGTGAAGCATTTCTACTTCTACATCCTAAATTCACACACTACTACCTTAGTTCCTGACACCACAGTCAAATCCATATTAACTCAACAAAAGTTTGGGATGAAAAGAGGAAATTAAATTTCTAAAATCTAGGAGTTTGATCTAGTCATCAAGCCAATGAAGCTGGTGCAAGGAAAGGGCTTATGCCAATTGATTGCTAATAACAAACTAAAATAAATAGAGTATGAAGAATCAGAAGAAGAAGACACGCCAACAGTCCTCTTTATCTCCACCATGAATGTGTGGTATTTAGGTATTTCTCATTTCTTTACATATGGTGAGTGTCTTGCTCACTTATCTCATAAATAAAGAAGGACTATCAAGCTGAAAGTTGCCAATTTTGTCCTCTGGGACAATGGCTTGTAGAAGAGGAGCCTTGATGGAGTGTTCCTTTGTTGCGTGGACAAAAAGTAGCAGAACCAATTTTTAAAGTCCTTCCATAATCTATCCTGTAGAGGACATTTTTTTCTCCTGTAACTACCCATAAAATTTTGTGAGCTAGATACTACTGGCCCACTCTATTTCAAGATGCATATAAATGGGTAAGAAAATGTGAATTATGCTAGTAGTTTTTTGAAAGACCCAAGTTAGCTGCCCTACCTCTCAAGCCAGTGGTGATAGAAGATCCATTTTAGCAATGGGGCATCAATTTCATTAGTGTTGTAAACCTATCTTCAAGCGTTGGACATGATTATGTCCTCACAGCCACATATTACTTCACCAAGTGGGTGGAAGCTATTCCAACCAAGCATGCTACTTCAGAAGTAGTATGCAATTTCTTCAAAGAGAACATCATTTCCAGGTTTGAGGTCCCAACCAAGATTGTCACTAATAATTTAGTTTGTTTCACTTCCTAGGAGATCACTCAGTTTTATTTTTACTATGGGATTACCCTCTACCACTCTTCTGATTACTTTCCACAAGGGAATGGATAAGTTGAATCAATCAACAAGAATCAGGTGACCATCATCAATAAGTTGGTAGATGTCAATCAATGAACATGGCATAAAGCATTAGTTGATACTTTGTGCGTAGATAGAATTACACTAAAGAGAGCAATTGGTATGTCTCCCTTCCAACTTCTTTATGGTCTCAATGCTGAGATACCAATCACCCTAGAATTTCAAGCATTGAAATTGGCTAAGGCAATTGAATATCAAACATATGAAAGCTCCTTCGATAAGAGGATCATGTGCTTGACTGAGTTGGATGAGCAACAAACTATGGTGGTGGACCTAATTTCTACGCATCAAAGTCTGGTGAAGAAGCTCTTCGACTAGAAGGCAAAAAACTATGATTTCCAGATTGGAGATCAAGTCCTGCTGTGGGACAAGAGAAGAGAACCAAAGGGAATGCATGGGAAATTTGACTCCCTTTGGAGGGGCCCTTTCACTATTCATCAACTCAATGGTGAAAATAGCTTCTTGTTGAAGTATCAAGATGGCACGCTCTTTTCTCTGCCTCACAATGGGTAGCATTTGAAGCACTTCAATTCTTGAAGTATCAGATAAGTTCACCTGTATATATGTATATTTGTATAGTCTTTGTTTCTTCTTCATGTTGTTCATTTTCATTTTTTGGAGCCTTTCTTTTTGGGTAGCATGAATCCATAGTCCAATGACATATTTCAAGGCACTGAAGATTATGGTTTCTACTCCCCTCAGTTGTTCCAAATCTTTAATTGAAGGAAGTTCCCCAACTAGAACCAGCTATTGTTCCCCAAAATTTATCACTCATTTTGGGACAACATTTGAACTATTTTGGTCCTACAGGCCAAAATTACTTCTTCCCTTCTCAAAATTTGTTCTGAGCATTCAAATTCCTTATTTTTCAAGCTTTTTTAGTAAAGGGACTAGTAAGTTCAACGAGTTCAATGGTTTCAACAGTCAAATTCTCTCAAAGGAACAAGTTTCTAGCACTTAGGCATTTTCAGGATTAGTTCAATGCCTTGGTTCAAATTAAAAAGGTTTATCGGCAAGCTTCAAAGGAAGGATTGAACCATTGAACCATTGAACCTTGAACCCAAAAGGTTCAACAGTTCAATAGGTTCAAAGGTTCTTCATCATTATCAAGAGTTAAGCGCTTTGTCAAAGGCTCAAAGTTTAACCGCTTTAAGGTTCAACGGCTTCAAAACACTTAGCAAAAAGAAGAAGGCTTGAGCCATTGAACCATTGAACCTTAAACCATTTTGGTTCAAAATTTTAATGGGTTCAATGGTTCGACAGGTTCAACGCGCGATTGGTTCAAACATTCAAAAGACTTAGCCAAAACAAAGAGATTGAACCATTGAACCAAAGTTGGTTCAATCGGTCGGTTCAATCAAAGGTTTAAGGGACTGCCCCAAAGTCGAAGGAATAGGTGCCCTTGTGGAGGGCAATGAGTAAAAGCAGACAAAGTTGGAATTCCTTTGGAAAAATGACTAAGGCCGAAAGAGAAGAATACTTTGGACTTTTTCCCTGAATAAATGGCTAAGTAAAGGAGCCGAAAGAATTCCTTCAGAAAGATTTTCCGTGGAAAAGTGACTAAGGCAAAAATCCTTCAAACAAATTGTCTGAAGGAATTCGCTCGAAAGGAAAAGTGAAATCTTGATGGAAAAATGTTTAAAGCAAAGCCAAGGAAATATTTCCTTCGAAAAATTATTCGAAGGAATTCCTTCAGACATTTTGTCTGAAGGAAATGAAGGATGAAGTCTGCCGAAGAAACAAAAGCCCACCTAAAGGAATAAAAGCTTGAATATCTGTTAAAATTCAAATATGGCATGGAACTTGAAAAGTAAACCAAGCGACCAGCTGAAGAGAGAGCCCGAGAGCTCAAATTACTACAAGGAAGAGAGAACAATACAAAAAGATTAGAAATATCTACAAGGGAGTTATTTCCAGTAAGTGAAATAGTGGATCAAGTAGACTTTTGAGCACACCAAATCAAGGATGCAGCCTATTTTTCTTCCATGAAGTAAAGGCAGAGTGGACAGCTGTGCAAACATCAAGAAAAGGACCAGACATTTCATGCTGAGGAGGAGACATATTAGATAGATGGACGTGCCATAGTTAAGGCAATGCACTATTCCTAGCATGGCTCCCTTTGACAGAACTAGAAATGCATTTAAGGCATTGAATGCTATGTGGGCCATCCCATGGAAAAAAGTGCCAAGCCTTCCTTGGCTGCTATACATTCTAATCTCTTGTTTTATGCAAAAAGAGACCTTTTCCACTATAGAAGCAAAACTTTACCCAAATTGAAAGGCGAATACTGAGATTTTGAGTTTAGATTGATGTTCATATTATTTTATCTAAATGAGAAAGCAAGTTACTTGTAGACTTAGTGCTATTATAGCTTGTGTCATTTTAGGATATTGTTCTTATGTCTATCTTTTGGATGCATTTTTGTTTATTTAATTTAACAAGCAGAACTAGTGAAAGTAGTTAGGAAGGTGTCCTAAAACCAATTGTTGAGAGACTTTGTGTTGTTGCCAATTATTTTTAGTTTGTGTTTTTAGTTTCTTTCTATGAGAAGGGTCTTGGGATGACTTTGTGCCCCCATTATCTTTTGTGTTTCACTCTTTGGGCATTTGAGGTGGAAACTTTGTGTTCTATTTCATCCTGCTGGTTATTAAACCTGTGTTACCAATTACTTGACAACCTAAAAGAACTCTTGCACCCTAATACAAGACCACTTCTGAAAGAAGAGAGGTGCCTTTAGTATCATCAACAAGATTTCTCCTTTTTTTGTGAACATCATCTCTAAAAAAAGAGAGATGGATGGTGTAGTCCTACCCCTGAGTGTTATATATATATATATATATATATATATATATATATATATATATATATATATATATAGCTCTTGCATATTTATAAGGAACCTCCCCTTGATGAGAGGAGAGATTTGTCCACCTCTGATGTAGTAAACCTACACATTTGGCCGACAAATCTCCCTTGTTGTGGTTGGTAAGACCTATTTTTCTCATCAGTTAGCTAATTGACAAAATATTCACCCAATAATACTTACAATTTATATCCACCACTTGAGTCATATGATTATCCACTAGATAGATCATTGGTACAATTAGTAAAACTATTTAACCATGCCCTATAATTACTTTTGATGATAGTGAGATAGTGATGATGAGTTTGATTTTAATGCTTTATGTATATGAGTTTATATTAATTAAATACTGTTCATAGTGAGTTAGATGACAATGAATCAAGTGAAAATTCATGAATTATGGCACTACTTCATTCATTGGGTTACACACAACATGATATATACGAAACTTCTAAAGTGTGAATATATTCAATTGCAAACAAAAATACACTTTGGGACACATTATGTTTACTCTTCAAGTGGACCTTGATAATCTGTCTACTTATTTTCTAATTTTATCAAAAAATGGGGTCTTTAATGTGATATTAGGACGTCCTTGGTTGAAAAAGTTTTATGTTGTGCCTTCTATGATACATATATGTTTAAAGTGTATTCATTATAATCAAGTTGTCAAAATTTCTAGAATTAGATATGAGTACTCTCTACAATCTATTGTACCTCCTCCTTTCCATCCACCACCACAATTTAGTGATACATATAATAAAAAACAAAGAATGTTTATAGTTATTGAACCTAACCAAAAGATTTATAGTCGACCAACTCATAAAAAGGTGTAGAGGGTTCAAAAGTAACCATGTAAAATAAAATATATCGATAAAATCATTCTAATTCCCAAAAAGCACAATCACATGTCTTTTCTCCTAAATTGGTGACTCATACATATCCACATTTAGTAAAATATTTTACTAGTCCTCATTGGATTTCACCTATTCTACATCTCCTAGAGTTACTCCTTCTACACAAGATTACATGAGTAATGTTCTAGATAGTTTTCTTATTGCACATGATACATTTTTGGATTCTGATATAAGCACATCTAATACATTTTATTCAAAAAAAGTAATTCATTTACAACTTATCATATATTTCTTTACTCTTATCTCGATGGGATCATTGCTTAGCTTTTTTCAATTTCAAATATTATAATATTTTCAAAAACTTTGAAATAACTAAAAACTAAAAAATCTAATTGTACATAGCTTCTTGCTTCTTGCTTATTGCATCTTGTTCTTCTATTTTGCACATGTGATCAAATGATCATTTTTTATAATCCTTTTGCTCTTGTTGACTTGTTGGCCCTTGGTTCTTCCTTTTCACTTTCCAGATCTGAACATTTCAAAATAAAGATCTTTTTCTCCATAATCTTCCATTTACCTCTCTCTTTTCATAGTTTGCACTAACAAGATGATTTTTTTTATCAAAGACAACATTGACCATTTTTTGACATAATAGACTACCACTACTATCTTAGTTGGTTGATCCTATCCTATGCCAAGTTTCACCTAGAAATCATAGTTTTAACATACAAAGCCTTAATACTTCCATTTTTTTAATTTTTTCACCTAGTTTTGGTAATTATTTTCCATGCAATTTTTTAATCTATATTATTCATACATGCCATATATTTCAAAAAGTGTACATTTAATGAAACGAGGACATACAATAAATCTTTTATACACAAGTTTTATTCATACATATTTATCGAAGTCAAAAATCACATATAGTGGGGGTATCAAACTCATACATGGCCATCCAATCATTTCTAGTGCATATTTAACAATTACAAATGTCATAATTTATTTAGATATTTATCATTTAAAAGTTATTTTTGACATCTCATTATTATTTATAAATTATAAACTTCAAAATATAAAAACTTTAAAAATATTTAAAAAATCCAAATCAGGATTGAGGATGATTAAACATTTATTTCATATATTTTCAATATTTTATTTATCTCATGAATAGTAGGTAACATATTATTTTTCTATCACACATGAATTTCACTAGTATTCATGAGTGTTATGCAAGACATACAAAATTTTATAGGATTAATATGTTGGACTTGCCTTTACTTAGGAGCCTTACTGAATTGAGGGCATCTTATCTGTAAATGATAATATGTATAGGTATTATGATTTCATGAATCCTAAATTTTTGAGAACTATACTATTTATAAATGTCATGCTAAAATTTATATCTTTCATTGTGTATATGAATTTGTTATTTTATAGGATATGATCAGATTACATATGCATGGTTTAGGATATTACTTATATATATCATTTTTCTACTGTGTGGGGCCCTTAGCCCTTGTGTGAAAACTTGATTGAACATATATATGAGATATTTTTTGGTATGTTAAACATTTTAACATATCAATTTAATTTTGGCCCTTAGCCCTATGTTGTGTGTGAATTTGAACAAGTCCTTTGTTTATGACATCATCCATGTCCATTATATGTGTAATATTTTATTTTTATGGCATTTAAACATGTCCCTTGTATGTGGCCCTTGGCTTTATAGTTTCACATTCATTGTGATTATATGCTTGTGTTATGACCTCACCCTTGTGCACCTTGACATAAATATTTAAATGATTGATATAACATGTGTATAGTTGTTGTTTTTGCACCCCCTTACTTAGTTGGGTCATATTGTTAGATTCTGATGCTATGATATTTGACTGCAGTGATGTATTTATCATGTTTATAATTATGCATTAGTGATGTATGAATTACTTGATATAATTGATATTAGATTTTAGTTCATTACTTATTTATCATTTTTATTAATTTTTGGGAGAAGATACTACTGATGTATACACTCGATGGTTATAAGTGATGATTCTGAGCTAGGATGGATGATGACATCAAATTTGGGGGTAATGAAGTGGTTCTGAGTAGTCAGATGAGATTCAATAGGTAACCTAATATTCTTGATTAGTGTCATGCCTTTGGACAGTTGTGTTATTCATTTGTGTGGTCATATTTTATTATGCCTTGTCACTTTCAATGTTTTTATTGATCCTTTCATGTTGCTTGGTGTTGTTTCATCCACTTGGAATTCCTATTTTATCTCTCCTATATGTACTCTTCACCACCCCAGCTCTACTTTGACTCGACCTTGCTTATCTCAGACTCCTTAAGAGACCTACCTAGAACTACCTCCATGTGATACCCCCTTCCACATGATTTATTTCCCTGTTGATTGGATATGTGTCAATGGCCTGGTTAATGGGTCATTATGGTATTTAGACATTTAATAACATTTAAAATAATATCTATTATTATTATTATTATTATTATTATTATTATTATTATTATTATTATTATTATTATTATTTACCTTTATTATTTTATGGCTTTTAAACATTTAATTATCATTTCAGATAATACATATTTTATTATTTAAATTGTTATTAATTATGTTTAATATTTTATTGGCTCAATTTTTTTGAAAATGCCATCATTGACCATGATTTTTGAGTTTTAGATGTGGAGGTCACATGGGGAGGAGAATGGTTGATGGATTTGGGGAGAGACTTTATCTCTTCGCATTCAATGGGGAATTGAAGGGAGTGTGGTGATTTGGAGGAGATGGTAAGAAATAAAGTCAGAGGGGTAGGTGGAGGGGACACATAGGAAGGCAGACAAAAAGAAATAATGGAAGAAGGGGGAAGAAAAATGTAGGGGGGGAGGAAGGAATGAAGCAATTTAGTTATGCATAGGGAATCATTGGTTTTGGGCATGATGGGATTTTGCCTCGACCAAGATATAGATATACTTGGTCAATTTTTCTTATGGGTCATGTAAGGAATTAATTGTAGAAATGTTGCTTGTATTATAAGCATTATACCTTCTAGCATTGGATTGGTGAGTTTTTTTTACTACTGTTAGTTATTTACTTGAATGCAAATAAGTGTTATTAAAACCAATATGTATGAATGCCATTATTCTTTGATACATAAACCCTACAAGAAGAGAAAGGAAGCTTACATTTCAAATTTTATAAATGATGACTCGATTGTATCTAAGCCTAGGAAATGCATCATTATATAATGGGTTGTGTATTTTATTTAAGTGTATATGCCATGGCTTCACTTATTGAGTTTGTTGTTGCATCTTGTTTGGTGAAAAATGGATAATGTGTCGACCCTGCATGATGTGGTTTTTAAACTAGTTGTAATTGGTTAATTTATGTTGCTATTAAAAGATGAAATTGATTTATTTAAATCCATGCCTTAAACCCATGATTTTAGATGAATACATTCTTTCTCTGATTTATATAATTTATATTTTAGCCTTGTGTGTCGCCATACCCTATTTTGAGTGGTCGTATACCTATTAAATTTGATTCATGGATATAATGGAAATAAAGCAACTTGGGTGATATTTAAATCTTTTAGCAGATTATTCTTTTGTCTATGATTTCAGATTTGAATTAAATTGACCTGGGGAAAATTTACTCATAAGGCAAATTTGAATCAATTGTTATTATATATTTATCCATTTTTGAATATCTAAATTGGGTTTTATTTCGTCACAAGGGTAGAATACTGATGTTGATATAAATATTTATTTTTCCATTGGGGTAAATTAATTTGGTTCTTAATTTTAAGGGAGTTGAGTTGTTATGAATTTATGGATTTTAGAGTGTCTTTATATTTTTTTAGAAGAGAATTAAAAACTTATTTGGGGGTTAGATAAAATCCTAAGGCAGATTTCCAGATGCAATATGTTTGTGTGTGTGTGTGTGTGTATGTTCTGTTTGGAAATATATATATTCTTTGGGGCCCTTCAAATTGTATAGGCCTGTATTTATATGCTGGTTTTATTTGTGCCCTATTTTGAAATGTTGTATGGCTAGGAACTTTTCCTCAAGCTACTTGTGTGTGTGGTTTGAATAACACCTTTTGGTTATTTGGAATGTCTCAAAATTGAAAGGAATTCATGTACATTTTATTTTTATTAAATGTTGGACCCTATTGATATGTGTGTGTGAGAGAGAGAGAGAGAGAGGCATTGTCCAAACATTCTTTTATATAAACTAATCATTCATATCCCCTTGAATAAAATCAAATTATTAATTATATGAATGTAATTTTGGGTGAAGATTCCTTGTGTGCTATTTTATTGGCATGATTTGGTTTTGATTTTATTGTGGAATTTTGTATGCTTGGCATATTGTTGAAATACGATAAAGGGGTGAAGCCCTGTTAGCACCATTATATTATAATGAGAGTTTTCACATTTATTTAAACCATTTATAAAGTCTACTGCCCCATGACTTTTGTTAACCAATTTTTAATATTCAGGGATCATATGAGGTCGTGAGACCTCATGATGATCCCTCAAATCTCTTATATCATTGATTCAATTTAAAATTGATTTTTTATTGTATGATTATTAGAATCACTACTACCTTTATGGATTATTTTGAATTATTAGGTTAATTTTAGATTTTAATTAATTATTCTATTAGATTGTTTCCTTGGAAATGTTATTTGGCGAAGTTGACTAGCTATCATGCTTGTTTGATTTTATTGTTGGACTTTGACTTAGTTAAATATAACTTTTAAGATATATCTATTGTGTTTTCTAATTTTTATGATTGATTGAAGCATATTATTATGGGTTACCATTCCTAAACCAAACTTGAATAACACAACATTAACTGGTATGATGGTATGCCTGAATTATAAATTTATAATTTGGAGGCTAATGGGATGACTGCATACTTAGAGGGGATCCAAGTGGGTTATTTTGGATGCTATATAAATGGATTGATTGTTTAATCCCTTATTATATCCTTTGGCAACCTACAATTCATTATCCCCACTTTCGATTTATATGGATGATGGGTTAGTTATTTCTATCTCACCTCAAAATGGTGATTATGTATTCTATTGGTGTTATTTTATTGTGTTATGATGTCCTTTGGTTTGGAGTCCAACTTGTTCAGAACTCCCTCCTTGACCTTGTTTGCCAAAACCACCATCTAGCTGATGGTTAGGGTGGTAAGGGCCATCGATGGTTGGGCTCATAGGGTTGGTTGGGAGGGTTTGTTTGTGTTGGTTTTTGTTGCTCCATTCCTAGATGACTCATGGATAGATATGATGTGAGTGGTAATGTTTTATTTCATGTTTTTATATTATTCTTATCATAATATATTATAATGATTTTATGTAGCATGATTGTAGATGCAGTTGCAATTACTTTCATTAGATTTCAATTTAGTTACATTTGGATTTATGGTATCATAACATTGTATGTGTATAGGGATCCTTTGGGAAGAAGGAATAGAGGCTTATAATAATGAATGTGAGGTAATGTGTTGAGGTTTACTTTCCATTTCTAAATCTAATCATTTATACATACTTGGGTTATAACCTTGAAATGATAGTTGATTACCGATACTAATGTTATATTGGTGAATTGCCTTGTTATCTAAATTATGTAATATATGGTATATGATGTTATGCATGCTTACGTGTTGCATTTATTCATTATTGATGCAAAGGTTTCAAATTATTTTTATTACCTTGTCTTAGTTCTCAATTTGTCATATTTTCAAAATATTTAATAACTCATGTGTCTGGGCTCAAATCTGTGCATAATATCAACCACCAAAATAACAATATCACATAAACTAGAACCTCGAATCTCAAATTAGTGAAAGATTCTTGCCTGGGAGTGTCAATCACTAGTAAGCTAGGTAAACTTAATTTAGGATCTGCCTTCAACTCTTTTGTACTCTCATGTATGTTTTCCATTGGAAAATATGTTTCTCTAATTTATTGTGTTATCCCTCCTACCTCACTATCCTACATATTTATCCACCAAATACAATCAAGAAATTTTGTCTTGCCTGTATCAACATGACCAAGAATAAAATAAATAGGTGAGTGCAAATCATCTTTACTCCCTTTCAATAATGCTTCTAACCTTCCTCACCTCTCACTTCCTTGTTTTTGTGTGCCACTTCTTATCCTCCACTCACATATGCTCAAGGTCTTTTTAAGTTCTTGAATTTTATAAATTGACTAAGCACTCAAGATTGAACTTGGCAAATTGTATACATTCAAAATTTCCTCTGTGCCTATAATTTTATCCTCATTTGATTATATGAACATCATCCTTTGATCTATAAAATGATTTTGTTCCCGTATCCTTCCACATTCTAGTCATACACCAACCAATGTATATGCAAACCCTCACTGCGAGTCAAGACTTTTATTCACATTTTGATCTCACTTGTGAACTCAATTTTCAAGATACAGACCTGAGCAGGGTTGATATCTAGTTTTACACTTTTCCATGGGTTTTCAAATAACTTTGAAGATTGATTTATACCCACACTTACCTGTTACTCCCTTTGTAATCCCTAACAAATCTTCTTCTTTACTAATGTTCACATTCTCCTTTGATTCTCCTCTCATGAAATGTTTTGACTGTGTCTATTTATCATGACTATATACGAAGGCTAAAATTTATATTGAAACAAAACAAAACATGATAACACCTTTAGAACATTAGGATTAATTACTTATCACTGTTTTGTGTATGGATTGTCTGGCATACACGGTCTCAATAGGAGTATGCAATCTTGTTTATGAAATGAAAGGAAATGGATTTATTTAAAAACACCACAACTAATGAAGATTAATAAAATCATATGAAACTTTAACATAATTTTGTTATATCAGATTGCTTCAAGTAAGTTGGCTCAGTTTACAAATTTGGGATTATGTCAAGTTTTCTGTCTGCAGGCTTGACAAATCAAAACAAATCATCACACCTAACATATTAATATTAATACCCATCCATGTTTATGTATATTTCTAATTTTAAAACTCTCAATTCTACTATAGATGCGTATACAAATTTACTCACTCTGAGATTACAAGATTGACGTATAAAGTTGGCTAGTTATCATGCAAAAAATCACTAATTATGTGCCTTAAAAATAGCCTTCATTCTAAATATCATTAAGATAGTCTTATAATGATTTATCAAGATCACATTCTAGTCCATAATATCTTTTCTTCACTATTCCATATAAATAGTTATTGTAAAACAGAGTGATCACTGTGAAACTTAGTTTTATATTGGCTAGAGAGAATACAAAATATAATATTGAGATCAATACAAAATTCTTACAATTTTGATGGCACCTTTTTTCTGGAAAAAATATCTCAAGCCATGACCTTATTCTTCATTAATTATAATGAGCTTCATTCAACCATATACATCTAAGGATATTCTTTACTCCTCTTATGCCACCCACTACAGTTCGCTTCTCTACATGCATATTTATTATATTGATTTTTTTAATTCTAAATTAAAACATCCTATCCTATAGTTGAGATATTCTCCCAACTTACAACTAGAACATGTATAATTTTTTATTCCAATTGCATATGGTTATGCAATTCAAATATAATCTCCATAATATCGTATAGGCTACATATTCCTCCTCTTACGTAGCCTAAAACAACTAATTTTCTACCTTTACTCTTATGGTAAATATTCAAACACAACATTTTATTCAAACACCTATTAAAATTCCTTGAGAAGGATTATTATAACTTGTTCATTATTTATTAATCATCATAGGATGATCTTGCATCACTTATGTGTATTATAAAACTTATATATATTCTCTTGATTTGAACCATCATGGAGATTTTAGTGTAGAGATTGCTTAGGCAAATGTATTTCATAAATTTTGGTAATTTGGGCATGTTTGAGTATGCTTTCTTGGATTAATGGCAAGCTATAATATTAGTTTGAATGTTACCTATTGTATTATTCTCTGATAAATTCCTTGGATATATTTATTCATGCATATGGCTCAATTCTGTCATGTATGTTGAAATTAACATTTATGATAATATTATCATATTGAACTAATCCTTAGTTGGTCTTCAAATTTTGTATGGAATATAGAGACTTATGTATGTTTCAACATGTATACACACACACACACACACACACACACACACACATGAACAAGTTCAGGCAAGTTGGCTCCATGCATATACGGATAGCATAAATAAAATCCTATTGACATGCTTGGGACTTCTACAATTGTATACATAGGTATGTGTGTTGTTATTAATCAACTCCTTTGATGATTGATTCCCACTCTTAATATTGAATTCAATTACATTACTAAAATTAATGAGTTTATGAGTTGATTAGTTTGTTAAGGCTGCCTACTATGAGAGTATGATCATTTTTAATGTTGGGGCAAATTGCTAGTTTATGGTTGAAGAAATTAATCTTAAAACACTTTCAATGTGAATTAAATAGTAAGGTTATATGATACATTCCCTTGCTTATATGCTTATATGAATGAATGGGTTGAAGATAGATATGTTGGATACCACTTTTATGTACTAGGCATGTGTATTATCTATTTCTCCTTGGGTTAAATAGACAAATTATCTTTTAATTTTGTTGGATGGAACTTCTCATTGAGTAGACATTGCTTTTGGCATGAGTTTTGGTATGTGTAATTAACCATGTGGAGACTTGATGCTTGTATGCTTCTGCAAACTGGTTCATTTTGGAACCGCTATATGCTTGAATAAAACATTTATGTATATAGGATAAATATGCCACTCCATGTTGAATATACTTAGTATGACGTTGAATGAAGTTGGGATTTATTCCTTACCAAACTCCTTAGTTTTAGGATAAATTATGTCTCAACTATTATTATTTTAATAAATTCTTGATTTCATATATGGCTAGAAAACACTGAAGTAAATGTGAAAATTGAAATGGCTAATATGCCTTCCTTACCTAAACCTTCATTTAATAAAACAATCAATATTATGGAATGTGTGTGTGTGTGTGTGTGTGTGTGTGTGTGTGTGTGTGTGTGTGTGTGTGTGTGTGTGTGTGTGTGTGTGTGTGTGTGTGTGTGTGTGTGTGTGTGTGTGTGTGTGTGTGTGTGTGTGTGTGTGTGTGTGTGTGTGTGTTTGGTTGCCATGTATTGATCTCTCTTTAACTAGAGTATTGCATTTGTCATTTTCCATTATGGAATCATTATATCGATTCAATTAAATGTTTTCCACCATAACTTATCCATTTTATGATGAATATGATTACTATAATATCCATATGCACTCTATCTGTTAGTTGGTTTCTATTTATGTTTAGCATGTTGATCTTCATTGATTATCAATTAGGGCATCTTTATTTGATTCCCATATCTATAAAATTATTGTGTCCAACTAATGTCATAGAAGGTTAAATTTAACCTTTCTAGTTTTGTGTACATGATTACGCTAAGCGAGCACCATTTAAATTAGAAAGTGAGATCAAGGTCTGACACACATCCGCATACTCTGATATATAACTTCCAAAAAAAAAATTGGGGTTGTTTCTACTTGTTGAACTTGTTAAGTTAGATGAGTTCCATGATCAATATCATGCACTACTAACACATAATATATTAATTATATATTATTTTATTATGATCTACATTGACACATTTATATAGGCCTTGCCTCATATGTTTACATACAAAATTCAAATGGTGTAAGCTTATTATGCTAACATACTTTTCACACATGCTACATTTTTTAATGATTACATCTTGCTATGCATATTGAACTTAACTTCTCTTTTGAGATGAGCGACTTTCAAGATCAATTCCATCACATCAAAAGGGGGCATTTTAATGGGCATCCCATACATAAAATAAGCCTTTTCAAGAGTAAAAATAATTTTTGGCACAAAATATAATATCAAAAGTTGAAAAATTATTTAAAATTAAGTCATTGGCACATATTATGGGGGCATATGCTATGAATATCCACTCATATTTCAAGATCAAAGTAAAACCTCACATAGTTTCGAGAGCATGATACATGTTTATGCATAAGTTTCAAATAGAATTTACAATTAGAATATACATTAAATTATAGATTATACAGTTACAATGGGGGAATTATATATATTCATGCACACTATACTATTTTTTAATTTTTAAAAATACTATTTCATAAGTTACAAATATAGTGTGAGCATGGATATACTCCATTCTCTTTTGATCATGCATTCAAGATCAAAGTTGTAATTAAATCTATAGGACACTTGCAATGATTGATTCAATTTAAGTACATAATGCATAACTTAAAGGTTCAATACCCTCTATAATTATGTCTATGAATCCATTTTGGATTTCAAATCATTTCAAGTCTTAGGGTTACAAAGATGAGATGAGTTAAATTGAGTTTTTTGAGTCCCTCAATCGACATTATTCATTTTATACAAGTGAAAATTTATTTTGTAGTTTGATCAGCCTCAAATTCTTCATTTTTTTTAGTTAAGGAACCTATTTTCTCTAAGTGTTTCATGGGAAACACTAATTATACAATGCTTCAAGGAAGCATCATCTCCAAGCCAAGTCACAAAATAAACATTGGTTTTACACATAGGTGTATTCCTCATTTTCCCTATTTCAATATTCAAACATTTTCAAATTTCAAGATTCAAGTAATTTTTAAATTCAAGCTTTTTAAATTTCAATTTTCAAAATAAATAAATACTTCATGTTTTCCAGGGTTTGCTAAAGAGTAGAGTGCCTTGCATGATTAAATTAATAGATAAAAGACAAAGGGCACCTTACACACTAAGGTATATCTTTCCTTTAATATAAAAATTTCATTTCTACACTAAAGGGTTGAGAAATGTAGTAACCTAAATTTTATTGCACATAATCATGCTAATTTTATCCCTTTTGTCCTTAATTAACTTGTACAATCAATTAATAGGTCTATTTTTATAATTCACCCTATCCTAAGCTCATATGAGGACCTATTTGTTTTAAAAATTGTTATCTATCACCTAAAAAAGTGCTTATATTGATAAAATTTCCTTTAAGCATTTGTATCCCTGAAACTAGATTCAAAAATCCACACATTTACATAGGGGACAACAATGTCCAATTAGACATTAGTAAGAAGCATTCCTATCCTTATGGGATGTTTCTATCTTGAACACTCAAATGGTCAAAATTTGAAATTAAACCCTCATTTGCCTTCTTTTCCATGTTTTTAGGTTTCCTAGCATGTGGTTTCCCCTTTTGTATTTCTATAAAGACACACTCAAGTCACTTATTCTTTCATTTGAAAATTTTAATATAGAGATTTATTTACATTGTTTCACATTGAGGAAAAGTTCCATATTCTTCCTAATTATGATTCTAATAATTTTAAATAACCCTCAGCCAAGTTAGAACCTATTTTATTGGCCCTAATAAAATACTGTTCAAGCATTAAATCTAGCTCTATATGTATTCATATAGCCAAAGGTACATAATTTCATAAATTACTCTAAGTGGGAGAACTACATGGGATTAATTTCCCTCCTTGAAGCATTGACTATGTAGGTAGGGTTCAGTCATCATGGGGGTGATTGGAGTTAGCTCAACCCAATTACACTTCACCCTTTTCTATTTTTATAGATTTAATCATTGCATGACCTATTAGGGTTTCAACATTTTAAATGCAATTTTTAGGTCTTTTATACACCTTCAAAGGTCAAACCTATGTATACAGACCTAAATCAAACTGTCATAAATGATTATGCCTTGATTTCTAGTTTTTTATAAAAATATGTAATCACCCAACATGGAAATTAGTGGGAGTTGATCATGTCCTTATTTGTTATTCTTGTCTTCATACAGTCCAAGATCCAATTTATGGACACTTGTAGACATAGTCCATATTTTTTTGTTTTCATTCCTTGTCATTCAACACAATAAAAAATCAAACAATAATAACTAAGTTTTTCATTAATTTTCATAGTTATACTTCTTTCAATCATTTGTACCTTATATTTACTTTTATTATGCTTATACAAAGTTCATTTACAATATTCTAATGTTTTTCTATTCAACTTATCGTAATTAGGGTTAATTCAATTTTTAATCCATTTTTTAAAATTAATTGAAAGGTATTCTCATTTATTTTAGACTTGAAATGTGTATACACATAATATTTTCAAATTTTAACAAATATTGATGATTTACATCTTGAAAGAACCCATCGAGACTCAATCTCTCTAAGTGTATACCTTAAGGGGTGCATCAAGAAAGGTGTGGATAGACCATTGGTGCTTCATAGGATTGTTGTCCCTTATTACCACTTATGACCAATCCAATTGGTTCCAAAAGACCATTCCCTAAGATATTACTCCTTATTTACACCCTCCTATAGTCATTTGCAACTTTCATTTACCTTTTCCTATCCTAAATCCCCTTTCAACAATTTTAAAATTCTATCAGCTTGGATGACCTTATATTATTTTTTCATCAACCCGCAATGTCAACATAGTTCATTTTCAGCATGGGTTATTGTCCAAACCATTACTAGGTCAATTGAGTCAACCCTGTCAGCTAGAATTTTTGTAAGGGTTAAAGGTTAGAGGTGCCTATATATACAAGATCATTTCATCATTATTTCAATATGCAATTAAGAGTTATTATTCACTTGTGCTTCTTTACAATTTGCTCTTCCACCATTCTACTTTAGGAGTCTTAGCTTAGGGTTTCTTCTTGGATAAACTAGTCTTGTAGATAAGTCTTGGATGCTTTAGCCTTTCTTAGTGATCCTTAAAAACCTCAAAAACATCTTGAGAAGCTCCTTTGGCCAAGGGAGAGATTGAGTCTCGATGAGTTCATCATTTAGGTATGTATTCTCTAAATTTGCTCCTCTCTTTAGTAGATAGAAGTAACATAAGTATCGTCTTTGAATAATATTAATCTTCTTACTCCATGTATTAGGGTCTTGATCCTGCATAGCTTAATTTATATTCTCCTATACATGTTTGTTTTGTTTACTAACCCCTCATATTGTACCACAAGATTTGGTGTGCACTAGATTAGATTTGCTTTACTTGTTAATAGTTTAGTGAAATATCAAAACACAGGACTCCCTTAGGGTTATTGCATGATTGTGCTTGACTATAGGATTTAAAACCCTCCTTAGCATTATGTATTGTGATAATATATCCCCTAATTGGGTCTAGCGGATCCCCATATTAGTCATGTTCTCAATTATCTAATGTGTCCCCAATCAAAAGTGTATGGTATGATCTATCTTCTCCAAGTTAGGATTAATTTATAGACATGATACATTTTTGATTGCATACATTCTAGTGATCCCAACATGAATCTAACCCTTTCAATTTTTATTTCACATTTTTCATTATATTATGATTTTATTTTTATATATTTGTGATATTGAATTGACAATGTTGACATAGTTCTAACTTCTATGCATAGGTTTAACACACAGTCACATCAATACAACTCTATTCTATTTTTATAGGTTTTCCAAACTTCTAGTTCAGACTACTAGGTCGACCTAGTTGACCCTATACATGTTCAGGCTTCTAGTTCAGACTACTAGGTTGACTTAGTTGACCTAGTACATTTTAAGCATCTAGTTTAGATTACTAGGTTGATCTAGTCAACCCTACACATCTTTGGGCATCCATTTCATACTACTAGGTCAACCCTATACATTTTTAGACATCCAATTTAGACTACTAGGTTGACTCTATCAATGTATTACTTTTTTCAATAAATATAATCTACAAAGCTAGGTCAACCCAATCGACATAGTTAGCAAAATTGGCAAGTACAAATTAGGGTACTTCAACAAACAATATTATTTTCCCTTGAATCCTCTAACCCACCAAGGTTCCTTTCTATCTTTATTTATCATTTATATCATTACTTACAGTTTTATTTTTCATAGTTTGTATTCCTTAAAACTATCCCTATACAGTCAACTAGGTTGACCCTGTTGACGTAGTTTTGTATTCTATGTTATGTCTAAAAAACTAGGTTGACACTATCGACGTAGTTTTATATTATATGTTCTATTTAGAAAACTAGGTTGACACTATCGATTTAGTTCATTTTTAGACCCTTAATTCCATAGTATAGAAGCGACACTATCAAATCTATTATGTATTCTCTATATACTTATCATCAGAATCGACACTGTATTATGTTTCAAAGTTGAAATTAACACTTATATGCTAGTAATTAGCTCACACTTTCATTTCTTGTTGCTTTCATGCTTATAATAGATCACATAGTCTAATTAGGTGTTTTTAATATACCATTTAGTTTCACTCTTTTTTTTAATGCACACGCTACCAAATCACAAAATCTTAAAAAGCATTTTAACACTTGTCTACCCAAGGCCAACCTACTTGGATTTCATCACTAAAGGGGAATCCAACTTGGTTTTTTGGCCAAGTATAAACATGTGGTTAATGGTATATTTTAGATAAGCACCTAACACCCTTATCATTGTAGTGTGTGAAAAAGGGGGTAGGTGCCAATACCAAGTCAATACCATTACCCATATAGATCTCTTTCAGTCCAAACATCCTAAAACCATCCATAGATTTTTTTCTAGTTCCTTATTTACATCGAAATTCCTATCACATCTAAAATTATACTCTAATACTCTAATAACATTCAATTTGACCACTTAGATTTTACTTTCCAAGTTGATTATTTATTCTTTACTCAATTGTATGTTGTATTGAAAAAACTTACACTAACTAGTGTTGATGCAAGGTTTTGTGTTGTGTGCCTCAATTGGATCGACCTCATTGATCCAATTAATGATGTGTTTCTTTTCATTTCTTGCTTTCAAATACTTGCATTTTTTTTTCCTATTTTAGTACACAATCAATCCTATCGACACAGTCTTTTACAGACTATCTATTTTTCCCCTGCCTATTGTACTAGGTTAACCCTGTTGACTTTGTATAATTTTTAGACCCTATTTTATATACTAGGTTGAACCAATCAACTATGTACTTTTGTCTACTTTCTTTGTCTATCGACCCAATTCTCTATTTTTCTTTCTTAATATTTTGTTCATTTATTTCAAGACATCATGAAATCTCTTATTAAAATCTTCTTAGACAAGTTGAATCCATTTAGATACTATATGGGATGTTCATTTCTCCCTCTCTTTTCCTCCCAAGAGCACCATCACTCTTGGGGCACCTCTTCCCTTCCTTCATCTATGACCTATAACAGGGTGTAAATCACACCTCAAGATGAAGTTAATGGGTCTAATCCTTTCTATACCTACCAAGATACTTCTCATCTTCAAAAACTTTAAACTAATGTGGGAGAAATTGACACAAGTTTAATCAATAATGCCACTAATAATCCATCTTTTAACAACCCTCCTAATACCAATTTGGGGAGTGATACTACCAAAACCAACCCACCTATTGATACAACTCAACTTCTTATCCAAGTTGTCCAAAAAATGAACATAATTAAAAAATCCAACACTAATGAAATGATGCAACTCTAACATCATTTGATTAATATGACTAATCAACCTCTGGCTATCTATCCTCAAGCTAATCCCAATTACATTCCTCCTCCTCTTAAATATGCCTCAGGGAATGTTATTCCTCAACCCATAATGAATAAAAATATGAATCAAACTATTCAAAACGATCCTTTATCTCCCTTCATTATGTCCATTGATATTTGTAACAAATCTCTAACTATTAAGTATGATGGGACTAAAGACCCTGCCTCATTTCTCAAAACCTTTAATAACCTTTACAAAGAGTGGATCCAAACTAATACCTTCACCATCACTAAAATCTTATACAAAACCTTTACTAACAATGTATTATAATGGTACAACCAATTACCCCAACATTATATTTGGAAACTTGAAGATTTGGTTAATCATTTAGTTAAAGAGTTTCAACACAATGATCTTCCCAAAAATTGTCTTAACCACTTCATCAATGCTAAATAGTCTCCCACTGAATCAACTCATGAATTTATCAAAATGTGGAAATCATTGGCCCCTAAAGCTGGCCATAACATGATTGATGATAACTTATTCAAACTCTTTATAACTACTTGGAATCCTTCTCTTCAATATAAGGTTCGAACCTTTTCTCCTCAAATACTTAATGAAGCTCTTGACCAAGCTAACATCAAGACTTTATTATGAAACAATTTAAAACTAATCCTAAAATCCTAAAAGGATATTTTCAAACATTTACCAATGCTATCACTAGTAATACTCTACCAACCAAACCTAGAGTTACCAAAGCTGACGTCCCTTCATCTTCTCACACACCACTTTCTGTACAACAAATGAAACAACTTTTACCACCCTCTAAACCTTTCACTTATCCTAAAAATATTCCTAAGTGGTATGAACCTAATCAATTTTGTTGGTTCCATGCCAACATTGGTCACTCCCATGAATCTTGTAGAGGGCTCACTAATTTTTTTGTATCTTATATGCTTAGTGATTTATTTAATCATGAAGCCATGATCAACCTTCATCATCAAGAGTACACCACTTCTTCTCAAAAATGATAGGTTTATAAAGCTTCTTCCTCAAATAACCAAAAAACATTTTAAAATAGTCAACCCAATACCAAGGATGTTTGTGTCATTGATTATGATTATAATTAATATTATAATAATTCCCAATATGTTACACTACCAAGGTCAACTATTGTCACAAGCCAACTCATAAAGATACTATTACCAAACCTAAAAATCCATCCTTAGAATAATAACTTCTCAAAGACATTACAACTACTAATCTAGATTCAAATGTATATGAGGAACCATTTCATCCTTCCAAACATCTAGCCACATCCATTCCTTCACAATCTAATTTACCTCCTAAATCTCATGTTGGTTCTTCTTCTAAATCTCATTTGAAATTTATTGAAGGACTTAACTCTATGCCTTGTAAGATTCCACTTATGGAGTTGGTTCGTACTTCCCCCTATCATCTCAAGTTACTTATACAATAACTCCAATAAATTGAAGATCTATCCTATATCAATAAAGAACCACATTCTATCGAAACTCAACCTAACAATGTAAATACCATTGAAACTATGTGTCCTTATTTCAATTCTTCTATTGAATTTATTGAAAAAGACATGATCAATGATGAAATTATTTTTCATGCTAATGATTAGCCACTTTTTATTAAAATATCTATTAATACTACCCTTATTTGTAAAGTTCTAGTTGATGAAGGTTCCGATATTAATGTGACATCTTTGTGGCTTATCTAACAACTTGGTTATGATAAGTATCATCTCAAACAAACCCATCTTACCTACCATGGTTTTGATAAGACTAATCAAAAACCACTTTGTTGCATTTGGATTTCATTAACCATTACACCTAAGACCATTCGAACTGAGGTTATGGTCCTTGATTTACCCTTATCTTATAATATACTCCTTGGTCACTCATGGACTCATAAAATAAGGGCCGTTCCTTTTTCTGATAGCCAATGCATTAAATTCTTACATAATCACAAATAGTATAAGCATAAGGCTAATCCCAACCCATGGAGTATTCAAATTCCAAATCCCAAATCTTGGTTTTATATTCCTACAATTCTTAAGATCAATAGTGCTCCTTTACCCAAGTTTATCAACATCAATCCTGACTTACAAGTCACTCTTGCGAATTATGATGATGACAAACTTAATGACTTGTAACATACTTGTAATACTACCAAATCTCATAGTGGATTCCTCCTTATTTATTACCTCAAGATCATACTATTCCTCTTATTAATTAGATTACTGACTTTCCCCTTCCTTGCAATGCTTAGGAGCCTTCTTTACCTTAAGATGAATTCACTTGCAATGGTTTTGGAGTGACCAATCCTCTCATCTTGTCTCCACATACATTTAATAATACTATGATTTCACCTTCCAAAAATCCCCCTGAATCTTAATCATGTACAATTTATCCAACATATGATGATAATTACATAATGGCCCATGCTCAATCTTGAGACTTGGATGTCCAACACTATAAAAAAACCTTAGCTCAAATTCATGCATTTAACCAAGATGTCCATACCATTTATATAGATCATGATTTAGATATCTAAGGTTATGCACCTCCTACCAATTCTCCAATTCTTGATACTCCTTAGGTGGTAGAGAAAATTATACCTTCCAAACTTCTAAAAATTCATGTATCTCCTTTACCACCTATAGATCCCATCATCGCATCTAATCCTTCCTCTATCACCAAAACTAATGACACTCCAATCCTTTCTAATCCATCTACATCTCCTACTCCTGAGATTACACTAGATGCCAAAGCAACTGATATCTATCAGATACATTCTAAGTATGATCACCATGGTAATCAAATTCTTGATTTTGAAGTCGATGTCAAGTATTATGGTCCTCTTCACACCATGCCTAGTGATGAATATATTCCTGAAATACTTCATGCTTGAGAACCTCAACTTCCTCAACAACATCATAAACTTTAGAATTTTAAAACCAAAACCCCTTGTTTCAATAACTTCATTTCTAGCATTGATCCCAAATCTAATCCAATTTATTCTTTACCTAATGCACCATATCATTTACAAGATGGTAATGCCATGCTTATCAAAGAAACCACTCATATTGAATATGGTACTCCATCTTATCCTTGACCAATTACAATTTCTCATGAACTCTCACCTACCCAACATGGTAATTTTAGCTTATTCTTCAATATATATCATGAGATTTTCACCTGGTCCTATGAGGACATAACTGGTATTGACCCTAGCATTGTGGTACATAACATTATTACTTATCTTGATGCTAAGCCTGTGTATCAAAAATAAAGTAAATTTCCACCCAAGATTTCTACCTTATGTCACAAGGAAAGCATCAAATTACTCAATGCTAAATTTAACAAGCCCATGGACTATTTCAAATGGGTTTTTAATATTATTCCCATTTAGAAAAAGGTCACTATGGTCATCTGAATTTGTATTGATTTTCATAATCTTAACCTCACTTGTCCCAATAAAAACTTCCCTTTACTTTCAATAGATACCATAATTGATTCCATAGTTGGTTATGAAATGTTATCTCTTATGGATGGCCTCTCAGGCTACAATCAGATTCACATTGCCCCCAAGAACCAACATAAGACAAATTTCACCATGAAATGGGGAACGTATTACTATGTCAAAATTACATTCAATCTCAAAAATATTGAAGCCACCTAATAATGAGCAATGACCCATATATTTCATGATCTCATCCACAAAATTGTTGAAACATATGTGGATGATCTCATTGCTAAATCCAAAAGTTGTAAGACTTAGCTTTATGATATTCTTATCATATTTGACCACCTTCTTAAGTATTGGGTTAGAATAAGTGTCTTTGGTGTCACATCTATAAAATTGTTGGGATTCTTCATCTCTTTCCATATTACCAATGTGGACCCGACTAAGATTAGTGATATTGTAACATGCCCATTCCTTGTTATATACCTAAAATTTATACTTAGGAAAATTTGGGGCAATTAGATGATTCATCCCTAAAATGGCTTATGACATGCACTCCATCAATTCTCTTCTTAAGAAAATTAATTCCTTATAATGGATAGACCCTTGTCAAAAATCCTTTGATAACATGAAAGAGTTATTTCTTCACCCACCTACACTTTGTCCTCCTTCCAATAATCGATCCTTGATCCTATATACTTCTTCCACACCTATATCAGTTGGGGAAATGTTTTTCAAACAAAATGATAATAAAAGAGAGTATTCCATTTATTACATTAGTTGAGGCCTCATTGATTATGAGAAACATTATACCAAACTCGAACATGATTGCCTCGCTATCTATTTTTCAGGTAAAAAGCTTTGACACTACATACTATACTAGACCACTTATGTCATCATTCATTCTAACCCCCTTCATCATTTCTTCTCCAAAGCCTTTCTTCTTATGGATATAATTGGCAAATAGATGGTCCTCCTCATATAATTTTATCTCCACATTGTAACTCAAAAAGTTATTAAGGAATAAGTCATAGTTGATCAACTTTACGCAACTCATGTGCCAGCTACTAATCACCTTCCAAATAGTCTTCCAAATGATAATATTCTCTATATTTAAGGTCTCAATCAAGTTATTTCACTTAAATATTACTTTCATAACTTCATCATTGATCTTGAAGCCAATAATCTAGACAAATGCACTATTTCCCCTAATACTACTAAACCTAAGGTAGTTATCAAAGAGCTTCCTAAAATTAATGTTGACTTACATGAGGATACTTGGACCCTACACTTTGATGGTGCTAAATGCATTCAAGGAGTTGGGGCCAGTTGCATTCTTATAAGTTTTCTTAGAAAAATCATACCTTTAGATTTTCACTTCACCTTTGATGTCACTAGCAATATGGCTGAATACAAAGCTCTAATATTAGACATGAGAGTTGTTCTTGATTTAGACATTCAATAATTGCATGCCTTAGGTGAATCTCAACTTATTTGCCACCAATTCAATGGTGATTATTAATGTAAAAGTAAAATTCTCATTACCTATCATCAAATTTCAACCACTCTCACTAAGGATTTCATCTCTTTATTATTGAACCTATTCCTCATGATCAAAATTCCATTGATGATTCCCTGGCTTTTTTAGCTTCTCTCTTTCATCCACACTAGGTTCTTATCAATTCCACTTTTTTATACAAATAATAAAATATCCATCTTTTACTCAACTACTAGATTCACTTATCTACCACATTGAGACTATCACCATTCGACAAAGTCCATGGTATAAAGACATCATCCAATTTATAGAAAATCAAACTTATCCTCCTAACTTAGATTCTTGTGAAAATACTTGCGTTCATAAACAAGCTTTTAAGTATGTATTTTGACATAACATCCTTTACTATCACAATGTTGAAGGTACCTTGCTCCATTTTGTTATGAAATATGAGGTCCTTTCTCTTCTTGAATAAGCACATGGAGGCATTTGTGGTGGCCACTATAATAGACATGTTACAGCCCATAAGTGCCTATGTATGGGTTACTTTTAGCCTACTCTTTAAAATGATGCAATCAAATTTACTAAAAAGTGTACTCCTTGCCAACTTTGTGATGATCTAATTCATTCACCTCCAATCGAGCTTTAAACTATCGAATCTCCTTGGCCATTCTCCATGTGGGGATTAGATCTCATCAACAAATTACCTCACTCCTAAGATGGACATGTTTTTATCATCACCGCTACTACATATTTTACCAAATGGGTTAATGCCATGCTGCTTTTTAATGTCATTGGTAACACCATCACCAAATTAATTATTAATCAAATCATTTTCCATTTTAGTGTTCCCCATACTATAATTTTAGATAATGTTGGTAGTTTTAAAAACAAGGAAGTTAAAAAAATTTGTGTTAAACTTAATATCAATCATAAATTTTCCACACCTTGTCATCCACAATGCAATGGCTGAGATGATGCCACTAATAAAATTCTCTATAAAGTTCTCCAAAAGATAGTCTGTGAAACCCACATGGATTGACACCTTCATCTTTATCCTACTCTTTGGGCCTATCAGACTAGCATACATACTACCACTAGGGCAATGTTGTTCTCTCTAGTCTATGGTTCTAAATTAGTTCTTCCATTAGAAGTTTAGCTTCTCTCTCTCCATATATCTCTTCATGGAATAATTCCCAATGAATAATTACATGAATCTCACCTTCATTCCCTTGATCTCCTTGATGAACATCATTTTATTCCTTACAACATAATCACCAATACAAGGCTCGTATCGCCAAACAACATAACAAACATGTTAAAATACGTACATTTAATGTTGGTAATCTTGTCCTTAAATTAGATTAAAATCATGATAAATAAGGTAAATATGTCAAGAAATAGTGGGGCCCCTATTTAGTCAAAGATATTCTTGGTCCAAGTACCTATTGCCTTCAAACCAATGAAGGTCATGTTTTCAAAGAGCCCACCAATGCACAATTCCTTAAAAAATTACTTTACCTAAAACGTTTCCTTCTTTTCATGATTTATATCTACATCTATCTAACACTTTTTATAGGTTACTTCCATGGGTCTCTCCCTCTACAACAGTTCTTATTATCATAAACCTTAGTCCTTCCTCTATAGTCTTTTGGTTTCCGCCTTTCTCTCATGAGTTAAATTGTAAAACTCCAAATAGGACTTGATCTTCCTCATTATGTACCATAGTCTTATTTATTTTCATATTCTTTTTAAACACTTTTTAGCATCCTTTGAATTTATCTTTTGTGAGTTGTAGTGTAAGACCATGGATATGACATGACCTTCCTCACAAAATACCATCTTTTTCTCATTTATTTTTCACACGATTTTTGGCACCCTCATGGGTTTCTCTTTTATGAGTTATAGTATAAGACCATGGATAGGACCTGGCCTTCCTCATAAAATTACCATCCTATCATTTCTTTTCTAGAATGTGTTTTACAATAGTTATAAGTTTTTGATCCTTGTTTTCAACTTTAGCTTTTGCTTCTTTTGATAGATGGAATTTGCACAATAATCTATGTAAGCATGTTTTACCTCCATTTCCCACATTCTTATGATAAAGAATCATGATTTACTATCATTGTATCTCCCTTTTTTTTTCCCCTTTATGACATTTTTTATAATTTGAAGTAATTCAAATTGTTTCATGTCTCATTCCTCTTGATTTCCTTTCCTTTCACTCCACATTGGATAAAACAAGGTCGAAGTCAAGATAACACTTTTATTTCACCTAGATTTATGAGACTCTTAGACCCCATGCTATCATAAGTTATCTCTCTTGGAAACCAAGTCCCAAGTATTCAAATGAAATACATCTTTAACACCCATGTTTGGTTTTCCAAATCTATATGGATGAGGAATAGAAAAATCCATCAAGAAAGTTAAAATCCAAATAATTTGAAATAAATGGAAATGATAAATAAAAGGCAACATACAAATCTTAAAAGTCAAATTCACACCAAAAAATGCAATTTCAAGCACATATCCTAAATTTAATCAAATCTCAAACTCTACAGCTAGCCTCACATAGAGTCAAAGTCCATTAGGGTGTAGTAGGACAATAGATTGGAATAGGAGAATTCAACAAACTCTATGGTGCTACTTACTTTCTCATACAAGTACCCAATCTTTGTAGTAGACCAACGACTCTGTAAGGGGTCCTGAGGAATTAGGAACATATTGTGAAAAGGTAGGTCTATTTTAATTTTCATACATATAGCCTTCATGGGATGATCCACATACTTCATTTATTGACAAAATATTTGTGTGGCTAAGAGAAGTTCTTCAGAGTCCTTAAGGTCGAAAGTCATCTTGTTTTGACAAACCTAATTTGAATGTCTTGACTTCGATAAATAGTTCCTCTACCTTGGTTTTTCCTTCATTCTTCCCTCCACCCATTTCATTGCCCCCCTTGATAGGCAAATTGTGATTCTAAATATGTTTTCCCTCTTCTCTACTTCCTTCTTCTTCAACTCATAAAAATATGCTAGCATTACTTTGTTTCAGTTTTAGCTATCCATAGAGTAAAACAACATGTTTGAACAACTATGGATTACTTTATTTACACCATAGATTTATATTTCTATAAATAATTTTCTTTATTTTACCATTTATCATTGTTTTAATACCCTTTTTGCAGACACCTGAGTTTGTTTTTCCCTTTTATGCACCTTTTTCCATTGTTGAGTGAGATAAGGATTGTTACTGCTCACTCATGAATGTTGTTTTACCATTTTGTTTTTACATTTACATTGATGTTTTATTACCATCCTTTTGACATGTATCCTTAGTTTGATTTGGTGAGTTTGCCTTTCTTACTTAAGGTTTACTTGTTTGATTTTTTTGGTCTTTAGTAGCC
The DNA here is from genome assembly GCA_037957365.1 of Torreya grandis. NCBI lineage: Eukaryota > Viridiplantae > Streptophyta > Pinopsida > Cupressales > Taxaceae > Torreya > Torreya grandis. The sequence goes on along the minus strand of JARHVA010000082.1, from coordinate 4,853,480 downwards.
TTGGCTTTTTGGTTACTCAACTTACTCTTATTTTTGACTTGGTCATTTGGTCTAACATAGAACTAGTTACCCTGGCTTGCCAAATTCCCAAGCACATCCCATCCACATAACACTAATTATCTTGGCTTTCCTACATTTGTTTATTTTTGCTCTTTAGTTTTGTATTCTTGGGTTTATCAAAAGTAGTCTCTACACCCTACACAATCAAAACTAACAACACAACAGATAACCATCCAATAATAAAGGTAAGTTAAGGTACATATCACATTTAATTTTTAGTTATTTTCATTTCAATTTTACTTTCATTTATTTTATACTTTAAAATACTGCAACTTTTTTTTAGCATCAAAATTATGTGTTCTTATGTTCTTTCTTGAAGCACCATCCCCTAGTGCACCTTAGTGACACGTGATAAGTTTCGACTGGGGTATATGTATACACATAATATTTTCAAAATTTATCAAATACTGATGCTTTACCTCTTGTAAGAACTCATCAAGACTCAATCTCTCTGAGTGCATGCCTTAAAAGGTGCACCAAAAAAGGGGTGGGCAGACCATTGGTACTTCACAAGATTATTGTCCCTTATTTCCACTTATTACCAATCCAACCAACTCCTAAAAACCATTCCCTAAGATATTACTCCTTATTTTCACCCTCCTCCAGCCATTTTCCACCTTCATTTATCTTTTCCTAGCCTAAATCCCCTTTCAGCAGTTTTAAAATTATGGTAGCTAGGTTGACCCTATATTATTTTGTCATCAACCCACATTGTTGACGTAGTTCATTTTCAGCATGGGTTATTGTCCAAAACATTACTAGGCCAATTGAGTCAACCCTGTTGGACATAATTTTTATAAGGGTTTAGGGTTAGAGGTGCCTATATATACAAGATCATTTTATCATTATTTCAATATGCAATCAAGAGTTATTATTCACTTACGCTTCTTTACAATATGCGTTTCCACCATTCTACTTGAGGAGTCTTAGCTTAGTGTTTCTACTTGTAAAATTTAGTCTTGTGGATAAGTCTTGGATGCTTCTGCCTTTCTTAGTGATCTTTACAAACCTCAACAACCTCTTACGAAGTGCCTTTGGCCAAGGGAGAGATTGAGTCTTGACGGGTTCATCATTTAGGTAAGTATTCTCTAACTTTTCTCCTTTCTTTAGTAGATTGAAGTTGAATAAGTATTGGCTTTGAATAATATTACTCTTCTTATTCCATGTATTAGGGTCTTACTCATACATAAGTTAATTGAGATTCTCCTATACATTTTTGTTTTGTTTACTAACCCCTCATATTATACCACAAGCTTTGATGTGCATTAGATTAGATTTTCTTTACCTATTATTAGTTTAGTGAAATATCAAAACATAGGACTCCCTAAGGGTTATTGCATGATTATGATTGAATGGAGGCTTTGGAACCCTCCCTAGCATTGTGTATTATGATAAGAGATCCCTTAATCAGATCGAGTGGATACCCATATTGGTTATGTTCCTGATTATTTGATGTGTCCCTAATCGAAAGTGTATGATATGATCTATCTTCTCTGAGTTAGGATTAGTTTATAGACATGATGCATTTTTGATTTCATACATAATGTTTCTTGTCTGTAAACTTGGCACCACTAGAAGTTAGAACAGTTTACCCATCCCAAAGCACATTTGCATCTAAAATATTGATCTCAAAGTATCAAATTGATGAAAAAGTTTATCAAAATAATGGTAAGTGTTGAAGACCAAATTGTCTTTAATAATTAAAATAAAATTAAGGTAAAATATAGTTTTAAGTTCACTATACATTAATTTATGATTTATCCTAGTAACCATAGTCTTAAATCTAAGAACATACTCACTAATGGTCTCACTTGAACCTTATTTGATTTGAGCTAATTGTGAAAATGTGACCTTCATACCAATTTTTATTAAAAATGATCTAAGACATGATTGACTAAGTTGTAAAAGATTTTACATATCTACTTGGTAAAGCATATAATTGATCAAGTGCATAATCTTTCAAGCTCCTTGGCAATAGCTTATAACTAATAATAAAGCATCATGAGAAAATTATAAATAAGATGCATAAAAATCCCTAATGTGATGATAAGGATCTCCATTTCCATTGAACAAGTATGTTAACAAGAATGTTGAAGAGGAATCTGAGTGGGAAAGTACAGAAAGTTCTGAGAAGAATGATTTTGAGGAAGAAGAAGGGATGAAAACAGGGGATTTTAGTTCAAATCTGGAAGGTTATCAGGAAAATGAAGACAAAAGTGAGAAAGAAAACGAAGGGGAAAAAATAGAGGGCAATACAGAACAGAATAATTCTAATCATGAAGATAATCAGACTGTGGTGGGGGGAAGTGTTAAAGAAACAAATAATTTACTTGATAATCTAGCTTTGACAAGAGAAAAGGAACATTTGGTTCTGGTTTCCAATCATGCTATAGAGACTAGAGAAAAAGAAAAGGATGATCATGACCAGCATAAAGACCCTACAGAGACAAAAGAGGAGAAAATGATGGAAAGGGAGGACCAAATTGAAAAGGATGAGTCCTTTCCACAGGAGAATGCAGATGACAGTTGTGATGCTCGCTAGAGGGATAATAAGATCTCCTTCATGAATTTGGCCAAATTCAAAGTGGATGCAATTTTCCAAGTTGATTCGTGGATGCACAAGGAAATGATGGAGCTGAAGAAGAAAGTAGAAATAATGCAACATAACCAGGAAGCTAATAGGATCAAAATCAATAATTTGGAGAAGCAAATGAGTGATATTCCAATTAAACTTAAGGATTATGAGAATCATCTGAGAAGGCTCATCAAGGAAAGTAGAATGAAAATGGAGGAGGTTACTTCTAGCATATGTGCGGCTGCAGCTAACCTTGAAAAATGAGCTAATGAAGAAGCTGCTACATCGGCTGCAATATCCATACAGGATACAACAATGGTTGGAAATGAGGCTGTGAAGATGATCTTGGAATTAGAAGACTAAGGTCTTCTTTGTTGCTATTGTTTTTGTTCTGGTCCTTTCTGTTGGATGTTATAACTGGTTCAGAAATTTGGATCTTAGTTTTAAAAAATTATTTTGAGTTTCCAGGTCTCTGTAAAACCTGTGATCTTTCTTTTGGTTTTGGTCTGTGGTTTCAGGTCCTTGTAAAACCTGATTTTGATATTGTTTTACAATAAGTTTTAGGATTGTTATTCCTGTTGGGCGTAATCGTTTCATCTTTCTTTCTTTGTTAAAGGGTTTTGGGGTCCCTTCAAAACCTGCTTTTACCTTAATCTAAAACATTTCATAAGCCAAAGGGTTTAAAATAATATGATTAGAAGCGACCCTATTTTTTTAATTTTGAGATCCTTGACAACTAACCTTAAATTTATTTTGAAATTCACACAATGTATGCATAATAGTGGTCATTTCAAAACTTCAAATAAAATTAGAACTAGATAGGTTGGAATAGAATAATTTTGTAAAATAAAGGGATTGGAAACATTTGAAAATTATAATAATCAATAAATGGTTGAATAAGAGGAATGTTACAAACATGTTGAGACATTGGATATCCTTGAGAAGCAATTAAAAATTATTGAAAATTTTGAATAACTTAAGAAGCAATGGTAACATGTTGAGAGATCATAACATTTTGATAAGAATTAGAAACATGTATAGTAATAGGATAAATATTAGAAGCAATATAAACTTGAGGACGAGTAAGTATTCTAATAAAATTGAGAAAAAAATAGATGATGGAGCATAAATTGCATTTCATTACAGAAGATAGGTACTTGATCAAAATTACAAAGATTCATACATCAATTATCTACCTTATAAGGTAACTCTTGAATCCTAAAACTATCTTGGGCCTTGGTCTATATTTTTAGTTTGACTTGCAACTTCTTTCAATACATTTATAAATCTATTTATTAGGGTTTTCCATGATGTGTTTCTTAAATGTTGCAAGAGTTTCAAACATGTCATGTTCATATAAGTAAGCTTTTTTATCATGATCTATTTCTCATGCATTATAAAATTGAGAATCACTCATAACATTTTAATTAAAATACTCAACATTATCATTTGTAACAGAAAGAATATTTTTCAGAACAACACTAGCTACATTTTTGGATTCAATTTTCTTTTTCAATCAAGATCTAGAATTAACCAAAGTGATTTCTATAGAATTAATCAAAGTAATTTCTATAAAATCAATATGTTCACAATTATTCATAACATTATTTCTATTTAGATCATTAAATCTAATCAATTTTGGTGTAGTAAGAGGGAATCAAAAAATTAAACACATACACACACACACAAAACAAGAAACCAAGGGTTCAAAAAATATTCAAGTAAAAATTAACCTTTCCTCTGGAATGAATCACAAAGGAGAGATGGCTATTAGATCTGAAACAATGCAATGAAACAAGCCTTAATAAAAAATTATAAATTCATATTTACCCTAAGGATCAACATATAGCCCTATAAATGGATGTAATAGAAGCCAAATTCACCAAAATATATTATGGATAAATAGATTTTAATTAAATTAATATATAAATGCCCATTAATATTTAACTAGTTTAAGTGCATGTATAAAACAATAAATTATACCTATTTAATATTCCAAACTAGAGAAACAAATAAAAATATAAAGTTTAGATATGTATCTTGAATATTAAGAGATCGACTAATAAACGTCTAAATGTGATAGTTAAAAAAATGCTCAGAAGATGATCTAAAAAACTCATAATAATTAGACAATGATGTACAAACTATCAATTTCCAAAATAGAAAATATCAAGTTTCATTCCTATGAAATTTAAAGCAAAAAACATATTTTGATGATTGTGTTCATATGATCCAAGACACCAAAAATCTTGCTTAGTTTTTTGTGCCTTCAATTAGATCATTGGGAAAATAGAATTCTTCATATCCTAAATGGGTAGCTAGATATAAAAATTATAAATAAAACAACATATATTTTGGGACCTACATTATACCATGGAATAGTTGACCTATCTTTAACTTTTTCAAGTCCCTCAATGGAGTAAAATATCGAAAACAACACTCTAATTGTTACACTAATTCATCAACTAGACAAATCAATGCAATATAATGTGTCTCTAATTTAATCTTTACTACTATAATGACTGCTATATTTGATTGCTTGATTTCTCTAAAGCTTGTAGATGCTCAATAGATTCATTTGAATAATAATGAATTATTTTCAAAATGTTAAATTATTTCAAATGATTTTGAAATGACTAAAATATTCTCTAGATGCCTAAATACATTAGGGTTCTTTTTTATTTACACATTAATTGAATTTAAATTAGGACTTCATTAGCACATAACCCAACATTAAATTATCAAAAAAGCTAAAAAGGTAAGATAAGGGTCACACGGGATGAAGGAAAAAAGGGTCAACGTGGTCACTACCAAGACCTACAATTATGCTCCAAACATGGCTAAAGTGTAACTATATGCTCCAAACAAGTCTATAATGTGATATCATGCTTAATACATGGAGCACAAAATAAGGCCATACCTGGAAGGAAGGAAAATGACATCTAATGAGTGTTGGGATAAGGTTTGAGGGCCACTGAAAGTTAGTAAATATGCCAATAATGACCAATTCAAATCAATAATCGACAAGCATACAAGCATTTTATAAATATTTAATTTAATAACTAATAAACAACTAAGGACAATTTTTAGGTGTCTATGTTTTGAGAGCTATGTTTACTAATAAATACAACTTTATTATAAATACACTTATATTTTGAAATGTGGTTGAATGAAAATTAGAGATAAAAGACAAACTCTTTCATTGTATTCTCCAAATGAGACGAACTTTTTAATATTTTAACACCAATTAACGTAATCTACAATGGCAATTGAGTGTAATAGTGGATTGTAAAATTTGTGAGATGTTGGCTATTATTGGTTGATCATAAATTTGAACTCTATTTGATTATTATATAGAAGTTTCAATCTTATAATTCACATCCATTTTATTATCCTATAGAAGTTTTTCTTTTTTGTTTGGAGAAGTTCATCGAAAAATCATAATATCTTGGGTATAATGTGGAGTTCAAATCCTTTTTTTTTTCCCGTAAATTTTTTTTGACACTGATACAATAGTGTAAATAGATTGAGACCATCCATCATTAATTAACGATAAATTTGTATAAAAAGTAATATTGTCATTAATCAATGTGATACGATGAATCCAAAATAAATATTTCAAGATAATATTTCTCGATATTTTTCAAATAAATTTATTTACAATATCTATGTAATACAATTTCTATTTTTATTCAATTTGTCACACTAAATTGTATAATCCATGTTTATAATTTTATTTTGAAACCATTGATTTTGAAGAATTTGAACTTATCTTCAAATTAAGGCTTTTACAATTTATTATAGAAAAATTGACCAATGTGTATATAAAACATATACATTTTGATTTCGGGTACACTCACCGTACACTTTATAAAGCAATAATTCCACAATTTATTATTGAAAAAATGACCAATGTGTGGATAAAAGTTTTTTGAAATTGTACCTTTCAAATCCGGTCCCAATAATATTTCAAGAGGGCCCATCCGTATTAGATTTCCCAAAATTTATAGGGCGAGGTTGAAACACCTTAATGGAAATTTATGTATGGGTACCTAGGAAAGTACTTTGTACAACCTTTAACGTTGGTTTATGCATGTCCTTATGACAACAAATAGTTAAATCAATAATTTATGTCAACACAATTTTGATAGGATGATAAAATTTGTTTTAGGTTTAAAACACTTTTGTTGTTTATTTTCCCATCCAAATCATAAATAGGAAAAGCTTTCCTAAAAATTGTATGTGTGTTGTGGTTAGGAGGACATTAAAAAATGAGTATTATCCATATTATATGTGTGGAAGATGAAGACATAATTTTATAGTTACTGTAAACACAATCTGTCATCGTGTGATTGTTTAGATTAGTTATTTTGTAATTTTATAGAAATGTTGCACTCTATTTTTGTAGAATGTGGTTGTCATAAATAGAAATGTATGACATGATTAGAAAAGAGTTAGAAAGTTTTGGTATGAATGTGTGTTCTTGTAATGTTCTTGAAGTTATCGATGTAGTGAGATTATAGAATAGATTACCTTTGTTTTACCATGAGTTAATTATGGTTTTAAATCATATTGTACCATTCACCCCCTCTTTAAGAAGAAATTGTTCTCATTATGTTAAGTTGAAAGCGACTCATGAGAAGTTGTTGTAAAATAAATTATATTGTATCATTCACCTCTCTTTCAAAATAAATGGTCTCCATTATGTTAAGTTGAAAGAGAATATATTAAAAGTAGTTGTAAAATTTAACTTCTACGATCCATTCTTATTTCTTATAGAATTGTAATTGATTTTTTTACGATAATATGAAAGAGAGGGATCTCTTGATGTCTTGTGCATTTTACCTTGATGTCAGTGAATTAATCCATATCTTTTAATATGATAAAATTATGATTAATCTCTATTATTGAAATGTTTATGTAACATCAAGTGAGTCTAAAAGGTGGAAATTAATGGTGTAATAGTTCAACATTAAATATTAGATGAACACTCAAATATTGTTATACCATGAGGGCACAATGTTTAAAACACTATGCCAACCAAGTAAAATAATGACACTAGGTAAATCAAACAAAATAAAGTAAATTAGATCTACCTAATACAAAAAGCAAAAGAATAAAAGTATCTCAAACTATAAATGCTTAAGAGAAATGAAAGAGATAATAAATGATAAATTAATCCATATTTATGACTTACCTAGATCGTGATGGTGGTTCAAAATGTAGAAAAGAGGGTCCCAAAACAGTGTAAAAATAAACTTCATATAGAAGACTGTATTCTATTGTAGTGACCAATTTCAGACTTCTCTGAAAATGATCAAGCAAGTTTTGGGCTCCTTCAAAAATGATAGTTTGTTTGAAAGCGGTCACTTGGCTCTAAAAATGGGTCTATAAGTTTGTCAGAGCTATAATTTTTTAGAACTCTTCGTTAATATAAAATTCACATAATTTTATCTCATGTATACTAATAAGCGTGTTCAGTTATCATAATCTTCTCTCCTTTGGTGTGACCCTAATTTCCCATAATATATAAAAATATAATAAGACTAAAGGAAATATGTAAAGCCAGTGGCCTAAACCCCTTGATGGGAGGATTGCACTATATATCAACATTGAGAATAAAGGTTCATGTAGTTTTATATATGCAATTGAGTTCATGGCCCTTCCAAATGAGTGAGATAAGACTCCACCTTATTTACTTGTGATCATGAAAACAACGATTTGTTTATTCTCTTAGGGCTTCTCTTGGTACAAATATGTAGATAAGAAAATTTGTAATAGAAAACCAAATATGATCAATATATATATATATTATTTGAACTTGTAGATACTTGTTCTTGAAATGTCTTAGGATACTTTGTATATATATATATATATATATATATATATATATATATATATATATACACACACACACACACACACACACACACACACACACACACTTAACAAATTCAGATTAAATACCTATTGGCTCATAAGTGGACATAATAAAAGAGGGGAAAACCAACAAAATTGGGTCCATGTAATGAACAAAAAGGAACAAGGGCCAAAGTACCCACAAAAGCAAAATGACCAATTTAGACTAATCTAAAAAAGGTCCATATCACTTTTAAAATAGTCTAAAAAAAGTCAAAAACTATAAATGATAAAATAAGATACAAAACATGAATCCCCAAGCATAACCACACACAAAGGAGAGAGAAACAAAAGAAATAGAGAAGCACATGGCCACAATGAGAGGAAAAGAGAATTGAAAACAAAATAAAAATTGTCAATAAGTGCCTAATCTGAACCATGATCTATATGAATAAAATCATGATAATAACATTATAATTACAAGTCTTTATAAAAATTAAGCACCTATATATTACCTCACTTTGATGTGTTGTGCTTTCATACATATTTTTAAAAAAAACAAGTGATACCTAAGAAGGTTTGAAGAATGAAAAATATGTACTCTTTAGAAATGGTATGAATGCTCCAAAGTCAACATCTTGAGTGTACCTACAATCAAAATGATAATGCATACAAGTATATTAGTGTCTTGATAAATTGATAAAATATAAATAATTAAATAATTGAAGAAATAAAAATAAGTAAAGTAACAAATACACCTATTAGTATGTGAACCATGTTGCCATCTCTAAAAGTTTGAAACTAATTCTAGGACTTGATAGCCCTTGTCAAGCATCAAGAATCTAAAATATGGATCCTACTAAACCATTCCATGGTGAAAATTATGCTTCTTTCTCAAAGAAGCAAACATATGGTACCACTCTAACTTATAACATGTAACCTCTATTTAATTATATCTAAAAAGGTAATATAGGCTAGCCATTTGCTCATTATTGAAGTGAGGTATAGTCTAGCATATCACTCATCTCAAAAGAAAACATCACACACACCATATGTAACATTGATAAATATAAAAAACTATAATGATCATTGAAACCACATTTGTAACACATGTATATAACCATAGAAATATATCATCATGTAAAGCTCAATAATAACCTATAACCCAATACTAATATGATAAAGTTGATGCATGAAAAATAAGGGTTTATAAAGGGAGGGGAAATTGATATGCACCAATTTCACCTCGAAAAGAGGAACAAGTGATATGCCCCACTATAATGGCATGCCCCAATATGGACAAGGTATAGAAATAAATATATCAAATATAGTAGATCCCAATTTGACTACGATGTATGAAGGATGTGGGGTCTAAGATCCCATTTTGATATAAGCAATGTATGATCGCAAAACATATGGGTTTACTAGGCTCTAAATAAGTAAGATATAATCAATAATGTATATGGATATGATGCCCATGCATCGAGAAGTGACACAAGTGTGTAAAAATATTTCCTTCAATGTGGACAAGGTATAATTGATAAACATGTTCTAATATTAAATATGCCCCATTAAATATAGATGTAATAAACATTCTCATGATAGATTTGATAAAAAAAAAAAAACCCATGATGAACAATGATGTGTCCATGATATGTAGGAAATAAAATTGATGCAATAGTCTAATGTACTTGATAATATGAGATATAATCATTAAAACATTTGGAAGGACTAATAAATGTATGATAAAAGTGAAATACACACTCTACCCCTAATAAATTTTGAACATAATGTCCAACAATGTGAACAAGGGAGTGAAATGTACTCACATATGCATCAATTGGTGAAATGATATCATCGAATTTTTAAAATAATTAATAGATATAGTTGATTTGGTAATTGATAAAAATCAAGTTTAGAAAAGTGTGTGGGGTAATAATGTCAAGTAAACCTAAAATATAATCATTTTTTATTGATGAATTATAATATTACAACTCTAAAAGATAATCATGGCCACTAGATGAGGTGTTATCCCTACTCAATTTGAGCATGTATACACATAACTCATTGTTAGGGAGGATGTACAATTGGTACCATTTTTAGAGGATATTATTAAAACCCAATCCTAGCTTCTTTGAAAAAAATAAGGAAATATGAGATATTATTACTTTAAAGCTCAATAACTTACCCATAACAAGAAAACCATCTTAGATCATTTCATGTAGCTTGATTGGATTATGCATACAATGATGAGATATTGAACGAGTTATTTCTAATAAGCCTTAAGGATTGTGTTGAGATGGTTATGTGATCTCTTTATTCAATCTATAAGACCATTCAACCCCTTGTCTAAACAATTCTTAGAAAAAATTTCCATCAACATCGATGAGAAGTTATCCTATGCACAAATTACTAACCTAAAGTAAGGATATAACTTACCAATCAGTGACTATGTGATCCAAAAAAATACCATGCTAGCCAATATGACCAATGTTATGGATGATAATTAACTACAAGATATTTTAAAACATTTTTTTACCACCACTCCATGAATTAATCATATTCAAGAGAATGAAATCATTTGATGAGTTATGTCATACATTGAGTGACATAGAAGTCAAGATAATTTATTTGAACGAACTTAAGTATAAATAAACTCCTATGAATACATCAAAAATGAAGTTTCAAATCAAGCCAAATTATTAAGTCAAACCAAGTGATAAAAAAAAAAGATGAATACTGCAGTCAATGTATCACAACCTTTAAAATAATTACAATTGACAACTCCACCAAAGAGGATTTTTTATGATTACCATCACCTCCCAATGTGATTAGAAAGAAGTTGCTAGAGTTTAACCTCATCACAATCCTTCCTTCACAAAATCTTGGTCTAGGTAAACTTATACCAAGGAACTATGAGTTCAATACATTTTATTAGTATCATCATATTGCAAGAAATTCAAGGAATAAATATTTCAATCTAAGACACAAGATACATGATATCATTGATGACAACATAATTGATTTGGGTACTCCTATATATAATCTCAACTGTAACATAATTGAAACCAAAATTTGAATATTTATAGATACATTCTATAAGCATGAGTCAAGAGAAACCAAAGAAAATTTAGAGGCACATCATGCATATAACATGCATCCTCCACCAGTGACATATGGTGATCCACTAGATATTATCATTGGTAAAATAAATGATAATCCACCTCAGCTACTTGTGATTACATTTTATGACATAAATATACTTGATGATGATTCATATTTTCATGCATTATTCATATGAGCCTACATTGAGGAATAACATATAAACAATGTTATGATCGACAATGACTCAAATGAGAATTTTTACATCATGACACTTCTCAAATCTCTTAGATACACATGACATGATTTGGAATATATAAATAAATTAGTTAAATGTTTCTATGGACAAAGACACAACACATTTGGTCAAGTAGGATCAACCACATTAGCTACACCATTCCTAGTATTACATAGTAATGGGGCCTTCAACACATTGTTAGGATTCCCATGGATGAAGAGACTTAGAGTATTTACATCCAAAATAAATCAATATCTAAAGTAAATATATCACAACAAAGTGGTTATAGTCCTAGGTGTATGATATGAGTATCCCTTATAGTCAATGATATATCCTCCTCCACCCCACCACCACTGTGATTGGTTAAGACACATATTCATGATCATTATTTAGAGACATATGGTACATGTATTCAGATATATTTCAATGTGTTCCATAATGAACATAATCAATGATATACCCTCCTATTTCACAATGGGTACCATAGAGTCCTCAACCTTCTAGACTCATCCATCATACCCTGAGTTCTTTGAGCATTGCACATGATACACTACATGACTCTATATAATAACCTGACCCATACCTAGTTAATACATCCCATCCATGACAATGCATACCTCCACCACCTAATACATGCACCTCCCCTAGTACTCCCCTTGAATGAATTATTGGTTAGTTTTCTCAAATTTAAAATATTCCAAAATTAAATAATAATAATAATAATAATAATAATAATAATAAATAAATAAATAATAAATAAAAATCAGAAAATGTAAAAAATAATCAAACATTAAAAAAATCCAAAATCAAGAAAAGAGCATGACATGATGGCTTGTTTACATTTTTACATATGTTATTTATTATGTGTTTTGATAGATGACATATTCCTCACATACACACATGAAGTTCATGGTATCTGAGTGTTATGCAAGACATATAGGTTACACATGTACTATATATGTTGGTTTTCCCTCTACCCTGTGGTCACATTAGGGACATCTTGTATCATATGTTTTGTTAATACATGTTATATATTTTTATTACTTTTTTACCATGTTAAACCACCTATATTTCTTACATACACATTTTTAATTACTCATTTCTTACACAATAATATATGAAAAGCTATTTTACTATGATATGACATTGATACATATGGATGGTGTCAACTAGTTACTTGTTTTATGCTCCATGGATGTTGTTACTCTTTTACATGATAATTTACTTTTTTGGTGACTATTATGTGTGGTCTTTGGCCTTGTTTTATGTGACATCCATTGATGTCTCTTTTTGTGACATTTTTTATGTCCTGCTATGTGTTGCTTATAGCCTTAATTATTATGACATATTTATGTTCCTTGTATGTGATGCTTTTGTCTATGTGTGACAAAAAACACTTGCATTTGATAATGTTGCTAACATTTTAGGGGTACCATTATTTCTATCATGCACTGTTACTATATAGTTTTATTCATAGATACTTATATTGTATACTTCACTAATACATTAATCCAGACATAGCACTTGTATGACCTACATTCCATATGTTAGATACATGACTTTATTGATACATATGTTACTATTATGACATAATTTACACATGATCAAATGATATTACATGATGTTATATTTATACATGACATATACATTTCATTCTTATTTTGAGATGAGTTAATTAAATGATACATCCCTCATCCCAAAAAGAGGGAATTATATTGGGTTTGTATTAATGACAATAACCTTCAAGAGTATAAAATCAAAGTAGAGTACATGATTCAAAAATTTTATAGATCTATATGGTTTAGATATTATATTATTTCAAATACATGACATACATTGGCACATTGATACATCAGGGGGCATATGCATAAGAGTTTCATGAACATAATTTCATGTTTTCACATTCATATACATTTGAGATATATATTCTCAAATTTATTTTACATATTCATGAAATCATATATCAATTGGTATAAATTTATGGGACATGATACTTGTTCATGCACATATAGACAACATCTTAGATATAATTGAATGAAAAATGTTTATCATTCCACTTCACACTTATTAAACATGCATACATGATGTGGGAATGAATATTTTTCATTCCCTTATGATCATGATTTGTTTTTTTACATGGATTGAACTTGATCAAATTGGAGCAAAAAATTACATATGAATCTATAAGCCATTTGCAGTGGTTGATTCATTTTGAACAAATCTTGCTTGATATGTTCTATCATTTTAACTGTGTAGTTTTTATTTTATTTTGGATTTGAAACTTTCATGAAAAATTATCTCTTTGTATTTTCCGATATATTTATTTATGTTAGTACATTGTGTAATTTTCATTTTACTTGCATAGTGTTTTCTTTTGGAATTGAACCTTCCCTGATCAATTTTCTCTTTGTCTTTTCCTACATAGTTATTTGGATTTGTACATTGTGTCATTTTATAGAAATACATGAGAGTTGGAATATATTTCCTTCCCAACTCAAGGTCTTGCATAGTTACATAATTTTGGGACTTGATCACCCCAACTCTCTAATGCTTCAATAAGGAAGCATCATATCCAACAAACTACAAAGGAAACATGGTTGGTACCAACACAAAGTTTTAATCTAACCCTTATTATTTCAATCCTTAGATTTCATATTTCACATATGGAAATTAACTACTTTATCCTCATTTCAGGCATCTATGGATTGAAACTACACATTTGGAAGCATATCTAAAAAATGAAAAGTGTGTTGTGCACACTCGGGTATATTTTATCCTTTTACTATATAAATTTAATTACTAGAATAAAATGGGGCATTTATGGATAATAAAATCTGATATTTAACACTTGATAATGATAATCTTGACACATATTTACCACACATGACTTGAACATCCAAACAAGGTCCTAATTCAACATCCTTTCACACTTGCATGTTATCTTATGATTCAACCAATCTTTTTTTTGTTATACACCTACAAGAATCTCATTGTCTATTTTAAACCTATCATAAATCCTACACATATATTTATAGGCTCTCAAAATAATCCACCTATACATGGGCCAGTTCCAATAGTTATAGTTGTTATCGCTAATCGATAATGACTTTAACTATTCATAATTGTCCAGCTCCTAATAATGTCTATTTTATAAAATAAAACCCATTCTTAAGTAGACCTATAAGCTTAATGTGTTAGTGGTGTGAGTAATTATTCAAATTGATCCCTATATAAAACATCAAAGCCTCATTCAAAAGGGATTGGGTATCCATCTGACACTCATATATAAATTATTAAAAATTTAGAAAAATCTCCATATTATTCATAATTTGCATAACTGTCACTAGGATCAATCATAATCAAAGTCTAAATAAAACAAAATCCAAGTCAAATAAATAATTGCTAAGTACCAAATCTAATCACTAGTTGCATTCACATAGTGAAGGAACACAAGTTTTCAATCACACTAAGTGGGAGAACTATGTTTGGCTTGATATCCCTCCTTAGAGTATTGGATATGTAGGTAGTTGGGGGTGTTTGGGGTCAACTCATCCCATTACACTTCCCTCATTTTTACAAGTTTTTAACTCTCATAAGCACATCTAGGGTTTCATTGAAAAGGAAACTGATTTATGAATCTACGTGCATCATGAGGTTTTGAGATTGAAAATACAAAGCAAACAAATATAGTCATAGGTGACCATGTAGTAATAATGTCACACTTATGTATAGGTCAATATTCATGTGATACTAACATGATCTTGTGGAGCTAACCCAATATAGGAAATAGATCAATTCCTAAATTGAGTGAACCATAGACATTCTTATCCCTGATTTCCACTTCCATAATACAATCATTGTTTGAAAATCAAACAAAAAATCTAAGTATCATGATCTCTTTAGGACTTTATATATTTAGCACATGCCCTTATAAAATTATAAGAGTCATTTTTCAATCATTTACATTCATATGTATGCTTAAATGACATATCTATTAATATGAATCCTATTTCAAAGTTCTATCTTAATTAGATTAATATTTACCATTATTCCAAATTAGGGTAAAACATCCATATCTTTTAATGTGATAAAATTATGATTAATATCTACTTGCTGAAGTGTTATGCATCGTCAAGTGATTTTTAAAATGTGTAAATTAATGGCACAAAGGCTCAATATTGAAGACTAGATGAAGACAAAGATAGTTTTTTACCATGAGGGTGCACATGTTAAAAATATTATGCCAACTAAGTAAATCAATGACACTAGGTAAATTGAACAAAATATAGTTAATCAGATCTACCTAAGGCATAAGACATGACAATAAAAGCCTACCTCAAACTATAAATTCTTAAGAGAAATTAAATAGATAAGAAATGCTAAATCAATCCATGTTTATGACATACGTAATTTTTGACCATGGCTCAAAATGTAGGGAAGATGGTCCCAAAACAATGTAAAATGAACTCCAAATAGAAAACTATATTGTGTTCAGTGGCCACTTTTAGACTTATCTAAAAATGGTCAAACTAGTTTTGGAATCCTCAAAAATGACTATATGTCTGGAAATAGTCAATTGGCTCTGTAATTTTTCAAATCTAAAACTTTTATGAACTCTTTATTAGTATAAAATGCATTGAATTATCTCTAACTTATGTGAATGATCACATTCAATTTTAAAAATATTCTCTCCTTTAGTGTAACCATAATTCACCAAAACATATTAAAATACATCTAAGACTAAAGGAAATATGCAAAATTAGTGGCTTGAGCCTGCTAAAGGGATGGTTGCGCTACATATCAATGTTTATAATAAAGGATCACGTAGTTATATGCATGTAAGTGAGTGAAACAATTCTTAATGTGTGAGGAAAACCTCCACCTTCTTTCCATGTGATCATGAATGCAACTATATGCTTTTTTGCTTAGGCCTTCTCTTGTTTCAAATATGTAGATAAGAAACTTTATATTGGCAAACTAAATAGGATAAATATACATTTGTTCCTTTAAATTGATGATACTTGTTATTGAATTGAATTAATATTATTTGTATATATATATATATATAGTTCTCACATTCCAATTAAATACCTATTGGGGCATAAGCAAACACAAGAAAATAGGGAAAACTAACAAAATAGGGTCCAAGCATTGAAAAAAAGGAACAATTGCCAAAAGATCCAAATAATTAGAAGGACCAAATTCAAAGTACTTGGAAAAGGGTCATACCACTTTAAAAATAGTCTAAAAATGGTAAAAAAACTAGAAATGACAAAAGAAGAGACAAAATGTGAATCCCTAAGCACAAACAAACACAAAGGAGAGAGAAAACAAAAGAAATAGAGAATAACATGACCACAAGGAGAGGAGATGATAATTGAAAACACAATAAAAATTGAAAATAAGTTCCTAATTTGAACCATGATCTATATGAATAAAATCACACTAATAACATTGAAATTATAGGCCTTATACCAAATTAATTGCCTACATATTACCCTACTTTGATGTGTTTTGCTTTCATACATATTGAAGTAAAAAAAAGTAATACCTAAGAGGGTTTGAAGAAGGAAAAATAAGTATTCTTTGGAATTGGTACGAATGCCCAAAGTCAACAGCTCAAGTGTAACTATAATCAAAAAAAGATTACATGCAAGTAGATCAATGTTTTGATAACTTGATAAAATGTAACTAAATTAAATAACTGAAAACTAAAAAAAAGTAAAGGAACAAATACACATGTTGATATGCCACCCATATTTCCATCTCTGAAACTTTGAAATTGATCTTGGGACTCAATTGCCCTACCAAGCATCAAATAAGCTAAAATATGGATCCTAACATTCCATTGGGAAAAATCTAATTCTTTCACATAGAAGCAAACTTATGGTACCACTCTATAACTTGTAACATGTAACCTCTTAAATTTACATTTAAAAATAGTATAATAAGTTGACTCTCTTTCCCTATTGAGGTGAGGGATGTTCCAACATATCATTCATCTAAAAATAAAGTGTGACACATACCATGTTTAACATAGAAAAATAGAATAAGTTATAATAGTCATTGAAAATAAATTTGTATCACAATCTTATAACCATAGAAATATATCATCATGTAAAGATCAACAGTAATCCATAACCCAATATTAATAGGTTGACGTTAATGTATGGAAAGTAAGGGTGTCGAAAAGGAACAAAAAGTGATATGCACCAATTATACCCCTAAAAGAGGGACATGTGATATGCTCCAATGTAACGGCATGCCCCAATATGGATAATATATAGAAATAAATGTACTAGATATAATAGAACCCAATATGACTAAGATGTATGAAGGATGTGGGGTGTCAGAACTAATTTTGATATTATAGACATGTAAGATTTTGAAACATATTTGTGTAGTAGGATCCGAATAAGTAATATATAATCAATAGTGCACATGGAGATGATTACCTTACATCAAGAAGTGACACAAGTGCGTAAAAAACATTTCCCTCAATTTAGACAAGTTCTAATCAATAAATAAGTTCTAATATAAAACATGTCCCATTAAAGGTGAGATGTACTAAAATAAGCTCATAACAGATATCATAAAATCAGGCCATATGATGAAAATTAATATGTCTATTATATAGAGGAAATAAAATCAATGAAATAATGTGATATCATTGATAATATAAGATGTTATCCTTAAAATATAAAGAAAGACCAATAAGTGCATGCTAAAAGTGCAATAAACACTCCATCCCTAATAAAATTTGAAGATAATGTCCAACAATGTGAATAAGGGAGTGAAATGTCCTCAATTATATTTTGGTAGGTAAAATGATATCATTAAATTATAAAAATAATTAATAAATGTAATTAATTTTATAATTGATAAAATAATTTTAGAAAAGTGTGTGAAGTATATAAAATTAAATCATCTTAGCAATACAATTATTTGTTCATTTTCTATTGACAATTTATAAGATATGATTTTTAAAAGATAACTATGACCACCAAATGAGTTGTTATGCATATTTGACTGAAACATGTCCATACATAATTTAATGTTAGGGAGGATGTACAATTAATACCATTTGTAGAGGAAATTTTTAAGAGTTCGATTTAAATTTCTTCGAATTTTTTTGGAAAAGCTAAAATATTATTACTTGAAAGTTTGAGAACTTAACCATAATGATTGTCTAATAAGTCTAAAAGTTTCAATGAATAATAACGGCAAAGGAAAATTTGAACTTTCCTACATTGTTTGAAAAAATTGAGTTTATAATGAGAGTCCAAAGAGTCTGATTAAACTATACGAGTTAGAGAATTGGAGTTTGAAAGTAAATAAGAAAAGAAATACACGTGAGTTGATTCATGATAAATATCTAACACACTGACTAACTCGTAGGAACAAATAAATTATAGTTTGAAGATGTGAAAGATAGTAAATGAATCTCTAATTGTGTGAGTTTTTAATAAAAGATTATAAAGAAAGAAAGGAAAAAGAATAATCAGTTTATGATACGTGTAAGATATGTAGGAGAGTTTTGAAAATTTTGATTAAGAAAAATAAAGATAATTTGGGTATATATATTTTTTTATCACATCAAAATTTGGGAATAATAATAATAATAATAATAATAATAATAATAATAATAATAATAATAATAATAATAATAATAATAATAATAATAATAATCATCATCATCAAACCCATTTCAAGATGTTATTTTTTAATCATCCTTTGATAAAGTAAACTACAACATATTTAGTTTGTTCACCTTATTTCAATGTAAAAATCATATGTGTTTTCATCGTGCGTAGGGTATTGCCTTCTAGTCATTAGATATTAATATATGGGTAATAATACAATGATTTAATATGTATTGTTGGGTACAATACAACGATAATAGATAGACATTGTCAGAGTGATTCACTCATTGTTCTCTCATACAATATTGATTCAAATCAAATTAAAAATAGGTCAAATAATCTACCTAAAATCTATTTCAAGATGTTTCTTTATCACAATAAATATAATGCAATTCTTTGATAAAAAAAAATTACAACATAATTTGTCCAACCTATTTTAATATAACGCTCACACATGTTTTTGTTGCAGATAAAGCATTAACCCTTGGTCATTGAGTATTAATATATAGATAATAATACAATATTTTAATACACATTGATGGTCAATAAACTACCCACGATACAAATGCACGTGAACCCTTAAAACATATTTGATTCAAAAAATAATACATAAATGTTAGTTCAAAAGAGAAAGTATAACTCAAAGATGATTTAATACTTGGAAAGACTACATGGGGAAACATGGTTGCTATTAAATTTTATCAAATACACCAACCTTAATTATTAACGATCACCTATCACTCATGTATTTATAATTATGTTTAGAAGCATGAATCATTTTTTAATACGAAACTATACATGTTTGTGTAAAGTTTATGTAATCAAAGACATAATTTTAATTGAAAAATAATATTATAAATATGTAGTTATAATAAATATAAAATTAACCAAGTATCTTTTACAAGGGTTAATGTATGAATTTACTCCCCCATTACCTTGTCACATCCATTGTCATTCCTCATAGGCACATCTTCTCAAATAATTCCCTTGTGAGGGAGCCAAAGGATCCTATAGCCGCTCAAAACACATAAAAGTAGTTAGTATGTGGCCCTGAATATTATAAAAGGCATAACCATTGTACTAATTAATGAAACTAATTATAAATTGATAGCATCTCAATCAATTATATAATTTATTAATTGTTCAACATACCAAGAAATTTTTAATTAATTGTTATATTAAAATTATTATATTTTTGTAATAATTTCAGTAAATTGTAAAGATCAAACTTCACATTTTGTAAAAATAATATAACATATATAGAGAAATAAGAAATTGTTATTAGCAGTGTCAAAAGACACCTTAGATCAATAGAATTAAAAAAATTGATCTAAATTGCATTATCTTTAGAGGGCACAAAGAATTTTATTAATTAACATTTTATAAAGAAAAATTCCTAAATCTCCATAAAAGCCAATGTAGCAAGTACCACCAATTATTATAATTTTAAACAGTCAACTATAACCTATTATTTATATGGAACAAATACACAAAATTTCATCACTAACACCCCCTCTAAATTTTAACATGGAGAAAACTTTTTGAAATCTAAGTATGTCCCAAAATTGTACAAACTTAATTTTCATGATATATTTTGTGAACATATATGCCACTTGATTCTCTATCCTGTAGTATCTTTTTTTTACATCACTTGATGTTCATCTTACTACCTCATACACATATGTGTACCCTCCGCTTTCCTCTTGTGAATAAATGTAATATGCTTCAATGCTTTCTAAAAATCACCTCATACAATAACAAACCCTTCCATATTATAAATGGTGTTCTCTCAAACACACATATCTCATTTGTCCTCCCTTCCATATTATGCATGGTTTTCTCTCAAACACACATATCTCATGTGTCCTCCACCAAATATATACACAATATTCAAAACCCTTTGAATTAAATCAAACAACTTATAGCAATCATAGTGCACCATTAATAATGGTCTTCTAAAATTTCTCCAATAGAAGCCTACACCATGGATAAGCAACAAATTTCTCCCATTCCATGATTACGCATAGTAAGAGTTGTCACATAATTTATTATCAATTTATTTAATTATTCATATACTATTGTATGGTTATAAGATGCACTTGTATTATTTATAATTCATGAGCATGCACTAATTGATGCATATTTACCCACAACATATTATTAGGCTAGAATATCAATTAAATAGATACTTAATTGACTTTTTCTAATAATAGTTTTGTCTTATTATTTTTGTAGCTACTCTCCAAAACTTTAACTTTAACTCTAGCCACCTCTCTTATATATATAAAAATATAGAGGGCTAGTGGGTGAGGCATCTTTTGGTTGATAGTTACTATTATACTAATATAATTAGGTCAATGCTCTTAATCAAAAGAGGTAGTTATGTTTGGATTAAGATGAACTTACTTTTGAGTTGGTGTGGAATCTAGTCTGGACACAATAGAAAGTTTGGGTCTCCCCCTGGCATACGAAAGAGACTAGAAAGAAAAGCTTACCAAAAAAATAAAAAGCCCAACTGAAAGAAGCAACTAAAGCGAAAAGAGCAATAATCATATTTAATTGGTGTGGGAACCAGTCGGTTTTAGTTAGGTTGAAAACCAACCTAGACGCGTGGAGAAAGAGGCCCAGATCTCCTACCAAAGAGATAACAAACCAAGCACACAAAGAAAATCAATTAAGGAGACAACTAACCAACCACCCTCATGATGGAAAAAGAATCATCGGGGTCCCCAGAGGACCCAAACCCAATAAAACCAACAAATAAACCATAATAACAAGAATATCATCAAGGTCCCTAATGGACCCTAGTTTGATTTTCGCTGTGTAAGAACCAAATACCATAACAGAGCTAAGGGGGTTTTATAAAATAATTCCATAAGGAGTCTAGGAGACTGTCTAAGGAAGGATACCGTAGGTAGTCCCCAACAATCCTAAGCAAAATGAGAGGCCTAGGTCTCCCAAACCAGAAGACCAACGAAACTGGCGAGAGTAGAAATTTGAAACTCATTGATAACTTTGAAAGAGCCCATGCTCTTGAGAGCATTCCCTGGAATAGTGAACACAGATGGAAACCAGATCGAACCAAAAACACGCAAAAGATCCCTCCTTGCCATCTTCCCCAAGTTCATTTTACATGAGATCTCAAAAGTATAGACAAACCCAAAGGATTTCTGGGTGCCAAGCATACGTCTTAACCAAAAAATAGAAGAAATAACCACACTTAAAACATACTTGAAGAAGAGAAAATTAAGACCAACTAACACTCCCACTTTACTCCAAAACCCATAAGAACCACCCCAAGAACCCAAAAAAAAGTCACCAGACATCCTTCAAGTGTCCAAGATCTTTAGCTGATAATTCTTTCAAGAGCCTTTTTGTTCCTTCCAAACCCTGATCAAAAACTTGAATAGATTCCTTCCAAACCCTGACCAAAATATTGAGGCACAACTATTATCCCCCAAATCCGAGAGAGAAAAAATCTCAAAAACAACACATCTAAAATAGACAAGAGCTTGCAGGGTCAAGTTAAAACCTTCAAATCTCACACGAGCAATAATCCATTTCAATGATTTCCTAAGGACGTTATCATAGAGCGTGGTCCTCCTTTGAGGGTATCACTTGAAAAAATTAGGACTTGAGACCAAGAGAGGCCAAAAATCCTTCCTACAAAAGACAATAAAAAAGCTTGCTCCCAGAGGACTAGAATAAAGAAGCGTCGATCCCAAGCCCCCTCCATAAGCAGGTTTGAAACTTGAAACTAGAGCCTCAAGAAAGACCAGTCCACCCCATCAGAATGCCAAGAACAACACAAAACTATCTTACCCCTCTTTGAGGCCCATCAGATCTAAAACTTTCCCAAGGGATACAAAGAGAGAGGACGAGAGAGAGAGAGAGACCGGGTTACCCAGATCCAGGTTTCTTATAAATACATCCGAAGGAACCAACACAAAACAATGCAATAGCCTCCCGACACAGGACGACCGACCACCAGTGAAGCATCCTTCCATAACAAGAAGATTTTAGAACAAGCCGCAAGAGAGCGACTAGGTGGATCAATATACCGCACCAGCCCATCAAACACTGGCGAGTCGGTGCAAAATAAGGGACAAACCCAAGCTAGGTTAAACTTCGCAACAAACACCAATCTACTTTCTCAGTTGTCCCATACGGGTCAGTATCTTCGTCTTCGTCAACCCCCTCCTCCTTGATCAGACCAAGTTGAACCCCTCCATGATTGTTTTTTGAAAAAAACTTTCCCACTCAGCACAACGGCTCCTCCCAGTGAAAACAGGTAGTTATGTTACTTTAATGAGTCTATTTTATTTTGATTTCAGTCTTTCATGGATTTATTATACAATTATTGTAGGTGTTTGTCTTATGGTATCTAATAAATTTTAGAACGTATCCAATAATTTAATACCTAATTCATTCAGATTGCACTAAAATTACCCCTAAGAATCAACATAATAATGAAAAAGAGGAAGGATTGTGGAGTGAAAATAACATCATTTGAAGTGTAATGGATTAATATGCTCCTTATTTATTTATATGGAACATGCTCAAACTTCACCTTACTCCTATAAAAACCTTGTATAAATCTCAGTGGGAAGTTATTGAAGTCTCTAAATGCTTAAAATAATGTGACCCTTCCATTTAATTGAGGATGAGCTTTAAGTGTAGATGCTTGATTGTATGCTATAGATCCATATGGAATAGCATACCAAGGGGTACACGAGTTCTCAATGTCCCAAAATATGGTCATAAATAGATTAATCAATCTTACATCCTTTCTTATGTAATGAAGCCACTTGCCAAGTGACCTTTAACATTAATGAAACCTTTCTTTATTGGATACCTCAATATCAATGAAGCCTATTTCCATTGGATATCTCAATCCTCAACGAAACCACCTTCATTAGATACCTTAATCATCAATTGAGCCATTCTACATTAGATACCTCAACATTATGAAGCCACTCATCATTGAATACACCAATAATAGATGAAACCTATCTTCATTGGAAAATGAATAATCGTTAATAAGACCCAAATGGCTCCATTTATGCCCTCTTCATGTTCTCTCTCAGTTGTTGACAAACTAGACCATCATTCCTTGCCATGAGCTTCAACTGTCATAGCCAAATCCATGGTAATCATCATAATTATAAGAACTTATATATGTCATGTATTAAGGCTAATAAATCCCCATATTTCCTCAAAATGATGAATGATGTGTCCCACAATAATCCATAGATGAAGGAATCAAAGTTCATGAAGTTTATCCTCTTCTCAACTCTTCTCTTTCTAAATCAATTCCTCACAAAATGTCATGTCTTGCCGCAATGAAATGTGTATTCTTCTTCTTCTTCTTCTTTGTCTTCTTCTTCCAATCTTTAATACTATCATGGAAGACATTTGGAGACTTTTATTCCCATTTTATAAATTAATCCTTCCTATATCTATGGTGATGATAATCATATAAATACCCAATTCCTTCTCTCGCCCATGTGAAAACTAACTCAATAAGAATAAAAATACCTTGGTCATTCTTTCCAAGTCCACCACTTGTATAACTCATTTTTGAAGTAACATTGCATCAATTCCTGTTGTGGGATTTTCAAATACTCTAATATTGGAGTATGGATATCTATTAGCAACACGATCATCATAAATATGATAAAAAATGATCATCAAAATGATAAACAACATGATTAAAATTATCATCACTAAAACAATTGTGCTCATCAAAAAAAATAATAATAAGGTCATTAATAAAGGTATAAACACCAAAAATCTCAAAATAATTAAAATTAAAAGTGTCAACACACTTTTTTGCATGCTTTGCAATGTCTTCATTTTTTCTTCATTAACTTTATGATCTCCCTTGAAAGACATGAATTAAGTTCCCCCCATATCTCATCATATTTTATACTTTGAAGAAGATCATTCTTAAACAATTCCATGCCATACAACTTATTTAACTTATGCCACATCATATTTGGCATATATATCCCTTTGAGATGCTAACGAAGCTTAGGTGAAATAATAATTAGTATATTTCCTACCACATGATTTTTATTGTTAAAGTAGTAATGATATTATTCTTTATTAGAAATAACCCTTTCAGTCTTTATAAGAATATATCACAAGCCCATAATGCTTAACACATGGTTCTTAGATGACTCTCAATCCTTAACATTATATCCCGTCAACATAAGAACCTTAAGAATTTTATCCATCTTTGAATATACACCCTAGATTTTTTTTGATAGAAGTTAATCTTTAATAAAAACCATAAATAGAGAAAAAGTATACTTTCCAATGCAATAAGAATCAATTCAATTTTATGCCTATGTGATTATAACATTCCTCATTTTTCTTTAATGATGCCCTTAATTTTTCACACTTCATAAGTACGTTCATTGCACATCTTGTGTAAGCTGACTAAGTTATATCAACTTGAAAATATTCATATGCATGTTTAAGTTGCCTTCTTTTTTCCTTGGATTGCTTGCCGACACTCTGACTAGGCTCCCTCAACATATACATCTTCCATAGTTCCTCCTATGTGCAACTCCGTATTTGATTTTGCACTCATTAGATCTTATCTTGGTCCATGCCTACACTTAGTAGAACCTTTACTTTTAGTACCCATCATTGATTTTTAGAGTTACTTCTTCCAAGCATGTGCATAGACTCAAATTTCAATAAGCATCATCATCCCCCATAGCCTACATGGCATTCCCCTATTCAGTATTGTATCTAGCAAGCCCTTAGAATTCTCTCTCTTTCTTTAATTCTCCATGATCAAATGATGTTAAAAGGGAGGGGAAATTTTTTATGCATCAATTGTACTCTAAAAAGGGGGACAAGTGATATGCCACATTGTAATGACATGCCCCAATATGGATAAGGTATATAAATAAATATGCAATATATAGTAGATCCCAATATGACTAATATGTATGAAGGACATGGGGCATAATATCCCATTCTAGTATAATAAATGCAAAATCTCCAAACAATTTAAAGATTGAGAACCTACCCATAATGCTTATCCAACATGTCTAAAAAAACTAATGAATAACAAAATCAATAGAAATTGGAAGTTTCCTATATTTTTTACAAAAATTGAGTTTATAAACAAAGTTTAAGAAGATTTATTAAACTTTACTAGTTATAAAATTGGAGTTTGAAAGATAATAAGACAAGGAATACAAGTGAGTTACTTTGTAAGACAAAACCATAAACATTGATTAACACATAAGAACATATAAATTTGATTTTGAATATGTGTAGGATAGTAAAGGAAGCCCTAGTTGCATGATTTTTTATTTAAAGATTGCAAAGAAAGATAGAAAAAAGAACAACCAAGATTACGATACCTATAAAACATGTAGGAAAGGCTTGAAAACTCCGATTAAGAAAAACAAAGGCTCATCACATAGACAAATTTTGGCAAAAACATGTGTTTTTATAACTTTACAAATGTGTACATAATTTTTTCTATAAAATTAATTTTTGGGTACAACACAACGAGAATAGATAGACATTATCATAATGATTCACTCATTGTTCTCCCATAGAATAGTGATTTTGGATCAACTTAAAAAGGATCAAGTAATTCACCTCAAACCTATATCAAGATGAAATGTTTTATCAAAATAAGGATAATAAAACCCTTTGAAAAATTAATCTTAACATAGTTTTCCCAGTTGACTCTAATGTAACGATCAATTGTGTTTGCATTGTGTGTAAGCCATTGACCCCTAATCCATTGGCATTAATATAGGATTAACAAAACAATGTGTTTATACCCAATGATGTTCAATGAGTTGTTTATGATGCAAACACATCATTTTTAAGCTCTTCCATCCAACTATTAAGATACATTTGATTCAAAAAAACTACATGGAAAACTTACAACATAAGAAAAGCAAAACTAAGGGAGAGATACCCATAGATGAATGGGGTCCAATACATGAGAAGGTGTTTGGAGACGTGGGGCCCAAATATTGAACATTTTTTCTTTGAAAAATGGATGAAAATTTATTTAATTACAAATATATTTATACCCAATTTTAGTGCATTGATATTACATCCTAATTAATTCATATAAAATCTTAAACTTGTACACAAAATATTGTACTATTATTCATACCCTCCATCTCAACCACACACATATCAATTTAATATTTGCATAAATTAATGCTAATATTGGGTTAATTCGTATGGATTTTCATATTACTTGTCAAATAAGTTATATCCTTTTACTTACAATCAAAAGTCAACATCCTATCAACTTTATACTTCTACATGTACAAACTTTAAAACTAACTTGTCATATTCACAACATTTAATGTGCAAGTATATATCCACTTTGTCATAATGTATAATTTCAAAAGTTACAAAAATATGTGCTATTCCAACCCATTAACTCTAAACATTTTATATTTTTTGTTCATTGCACCTTAATACTAGTCCAAATACCTGCATAATTAAGTACATCATGTAAGGCTCACCAAAATATTAAGTGCATATTGAAAACCTTTGAACAATAAATTATAATATAAAACTAATTTTTCTTTTTAATCTAGCTAAGTACAAAGGAAACCATTCCAAACAAGATTAAATGAACCAATGGGATGCAAGTTCTTTAATTATCACATATCAATTTAAGTTTTAAAAAGCCTCTATAATAATCACTACACTAGAACCATACCAAAATGACAACTTAAAATTTATAATAAAATAATAAACACAATACAACATATAATTCTTATAATTAATTAAAATAAATAATTAAATAAGTCATTTCCTTTCTTTTAATAACACATAATAAAGTGGTTATATTCTGTTTGTAAATAAATATGTATTCAATGTTGTATATTTTCTCTTATTGTCAGAATGTCAACTCTAAAAATAAATTATGGCTACATATCTCTGCTTGAAATGAAATAGGTGTTATTAATGGTTTAACTATGTTTGTATTTTATGCTTAAGTGACTATGTTGGAATTGAATTTTCCTTCATAGGGATGGTTTTCCAATACTAAGAGAAGCATGCAATGGTTGATGTTAACAATTGTATTATAGGACCCTTTATGGGGAATTCATGCTGGTATGAAATTAAATCTGTACTACTATATATGGTTCTTTCTTATGTATGGATTTTCATAATTCGTGAACAAGATTTTGTGTATTCACACTAATGATAACTATGGATGTACATGAGTATTATAGCTTATAAGGTTGTGATACTCTAGTAGAGTTAGATACCACTTGGAAATATTATTGTGATATTTTTCATTAAAATGTTATAAGATTTATTTTTTGATTGTTCCATCTTAGTTAACATGCTCAATGGATTAAACAATTTAAGTGAAATGATAAGTTCAATCACGAGGTAGAAGTATTTGGTATAACTTTACACAAATCATTATGTTATGATGGTTTTTTCTTATGTTATTTGAAATTATTTACTATACTTAACATTATAATGCTAATTAAAAGTTGATTACTTAAGGGAGATAACATTTAAAACATTATGCTGACCTAGTTCTGTGCATTGATTATGCCTTAGTGTAGGATGTGAGTTATTCAAAAGTAGTAGGATCCAATATTTTCTTTTTTCAAGAAGTCAAGACTTATTTTTACTTATAATTGTGGATCTTAGTATGATTATATTTTTGCACTACTTACTTTGTACAATGAGTTAATAGTATAAAATGCAATATAGTCATATGTCTCTAGACTGCAATGTAAATTATATCTAACTTTTTGGTTATATTGTTGATTATAAACCCTAAAGCTTACATTGTTATTACAATGTAATAAATTATTGTATTAGAATTCAATAAAATGTAAGTTTTTTGGGGGTAAAGGGATTATTTCACATGAATATGTATCTTGTTACTTAGTATCTAGTCTATTTAATAATGAATAAGTTTAATTGACTTTAGTAATGGAGTTTAAACCCTAATTATTGATAGCTTATTTATGGGACTATATGTGAATATGATAACCAATCTTGTGATTTATCTATTTTCATAGAACCATTATTTTATCATTTAATTTTATGTACAAGGAAATGACTCAGAGACAAGTCTTCTTGAAGATGATAAATAAGATCATCTAACAGAGTAGATGAGAATTGTATTGACTATATAGTGTATAAACCCTTATGGATTCATTTATCTTCAAAACATTGTTATCTATTGTTGTTACAGTAATACATATGTATATCTAAATTAGAATTTAACATTCTTAAAATTCTTATTAATCTCAAATTTGTTGACAATTTTAGACCTTGAAAATCTTATATCTCATTTACTTCTACATTAAAGTTAGATCTACCCATATTTTAATTATAAATTATATATTGATATGTCTGATCAACATTTATTTAGTTATAAAAAGTATAAACTTATTATACATTAGTATGAGTTGAAATCTATAACTAACTTATCTATGAAATTGAATTCATCTAACCACTTTATTAGAGCCATTTTCTTATAAATTGGGACAATTAGCTTAATTAAACTACAACATTATTTATTTTCAGTCCTTATTTCAGTGATATTTTGACTACAACTTCAATAGATAGATAAATTGATTAAGATTATTTTTATCTGCTTGGAATAATTAGAGTGTTTTTTTTTTCTCTTTTACAATTAATTGTTTAATTCAAGTTGAAATATTACATTGGGTGTGAAATGCTATGACTTGGATTAGACTCTCAGAGTATCCATTGCTATTATTAAGTAATATATTACCTTTTTATGTTATTCCTAAGTTTAAACCAATTTAATGTAGATGGAAAAAAAATGTTGAATTATATTATTTATATGCATCTTGACTATTTTATGACTTTCAATTCAAAATGGTTTTAGGGCATATTTCACATTAAGGTAAAGTAGTATAGCTAGGTATTTTTAGATTTAAAAAGGTATCACTTAAAACTTATGGTATTCTCTTTTGTATCTACCTTGAATAATATTTTTTAGTATACATTTTCTTATAATAATAAAAGGGTATTCTATTGATTTTATGAACTCATTTGAGATGCAATGCAAGGTACAACCTAGACAAAAATGTACTTAATTATTTAGTCATGTACGAGGAAATGTTGTAGTAATATTTTGAGAATTCATTTCCAGTTATGATATAGATGAAGGTTTAAGGAGAATGTGGAGATAATTAGTTTAAATGCATGATGAACTTGTAATTTATTATCAATAAAAAATCTAATGGATTTAGTCAGTTGAAACCATTAGGGAATGCCAAATAATTAAATGTTTAGAGATAATGCTTATAATTTGAATAAAGCTGAAATTTTTGTCTTCCTTATTGCACGAGTTGCTCTGTGAATGCATTGTTTCTTAATTTATTTTAAAGTGAATGATTCTATTGCATGAATGTTACTATGCGAAGATGTTGAATAAGATATTGATAAAATGAAGATATACAAATGATGTGATCAATTCTACTCCACATTGAAAGTTTCATGTAAAATTTGGTAACCATATTCTAGGTAATTCTTGTATAAATTATTAATTAGTGTTGATTTAAGATGTTTTTTTTCATTTTTTGTTATTAATATATAATGCATATTCTATTTGGAATATGAAAGTGTTTCCTAGTATGAAGCTTTCAAGTTTAACTCGTGGTTTAAGAGCTTATACAAAGAATAAATGTATATTGTATATAGGTGAAAGGTATAAAAACAACTAGGGGTTGTCATACACATCCCTATTTATACATGAGAGGTGATCTTGATATTTTATGGTTTAATATGATAGTTTTATTGACATGAATATTTACATGATGCATTGATGTGTCTTATTTTATAGGCTTTTCAAAACCCTAAGCTAATATTTCCATCCTTGTATGCTTTATTGAAGTAATAACAACATTCTTTAGTTGAACATTATTCATTATTTATTATATAAAATTGTAAAGTCTTTAAATTTTTTTGGGGATTTAATAAAATATTTTTAAAATGTGATATGACTCTTCATGCAACAAATTAGAAAATAGTGTAAATACCATAAATAATACTAAAAATGAATGGAAAAAGAATTTTTTGCATTAAAAAGGGGAGAAATTTTTCATTATAATATCATTGGCCTCTTTAAGGGGAAACCTCCTTTAAAAAATCTCAATATAATATAATTCTTAGATGTTTTTATACTAGTCTAGGATCTTATCGATACTAATTCTATCCTTACTAACAATTTCTCATATGTGGGATTATTACAATGATCACAAGGGATGACTTACAAAGCATATACATCTATATATTTTATTAAATACAATAATTATAAAGAAAGAGTTATAAGGGAGGGGTTATAACAATCCATCCCCATTTAAAAGTTTTACGCTAAAAGTTAAACATAAGGAAACTATTTATGGATTTGAAGCAGGGGTTCACATGTCACATCTTTTAGCTACATTACATGCCACTAGTTTAAAATCTTAGTGATGGTCTGATTTAAAAATTGATGAGAACAACTCTATAGAATAGTTTTATGTTCAAGAACAAAATAACCTTATGCATCAAGCTTTGGAATTATTTTATAGGTTATGAAATTATAGCCAAGAACTTTCTTCAAACATGATACATGAAAAAATAGATGGACATATGAAGAGGCATAAGTTCCAACGTGTATGCAAAAAGAACAATATGTTAAAGAAACTTATAAGGTCCATATAACTTGGAAGCATTTTTTTATGTCCTTTTAGCTTGAGAGAGAACTATTTAAAAGGTTTTAGTCATGGGGAAACAATATCTTTTGGTTGGAAGATGTGTTTAGAATGATGTTGATCTACATGCCCCTTCATGTGATTTTGTGCCTTGTGGAGATTTTCCTTGAAAAGGAAAATACAATTGTTTCAGGTATTAAGGGTAGTGTCCATTGCCTACATATGAGAGTTTTCATAAAGATAATTAAAAAGGGATGGTGGATTCAAACCATATAAAACTTCTTAAGGAATCATCTTGGTGGTTGTATGATATGAGATGTTGTACCACCATTATGAAATTGGTAACCATTTGACCCATTGATGTTTTGAATAAAGACAAAGCAACAAAGATATGATTTTAGGCATTCATTAATATTTTCATTTTGGCCATCTAAATGTGGGTGGTAACCCAATCTCACTTTTAGTTGGGTACTTGTGCACTTGAAGATTTATTGTTAGAAGTGACTTGTGAAATATTTATCACAATTAGATATAAAAGAAGTTTGGATTCTTTGAAGATGGAAGATTTAATTAAGGAATGTTTGGATGATGGTAGAAGTAGTGTAGGGATGGGACATGACATAGAAATTAGCATATTTATAGAGGCAATATAGGATCACTATAATTACTATATTTACACCAAATTTTGGTAAACCTTCTATAATATCCATGGATATGTATTTCCAAATGCATTTTAGAATAATCAAGGGTTGGATTAAGTTGAACACTGCCATTATTTCTCCCTTACAATTTTGACGTACTTTACATTCCTCAATAATTGTATTGATATCTTTCTTAATGCCTAGCTAAAATAAACTATGATGAATGTGTTCTTAAGTTTTTTAAAAAATTGAATGACATGTGCATCATATGGTGTTGAAACTAGGATCCATAAATATATACAATATGGTCATTATATATTAGGGATTTGTCATCCCAAGTTTAGTTGGGTTTAAAGATAGGTCCACAGATAATCATTGGATGATTTTTTGAATGTGAATATCTTGCTACCAATCCTTCTATATGTCATGAATCCATTATTAAATATGGATGGATAAGTAAAAAAACTATGTCTGTTGTTCATATTGGTAGGATAGTTCCTCAACAACTAGATTGTCTTTACCCTTTTTATAAGTGATATCATAAGCATACCCCATTAATTTGGAAACCCACTTTTTTTGAACTTGGGAAGATACATGTTGCTCTAAGAAGTATTTGAGGCTTTGATGATCAATTTTAATGCAAAAATGCTGATCCACTAGGTATGGTCACCACTTACTAATAACAAAATATATACATCATTTCCTTCTCATATGTTGACTATGAAAAATTATACCCTCTAAGGGATTTATTTTTGAAAGTGATGGGATGTCCCTCTTGTATGATGAAAACACCAAAACCATTTTCACATATGTCATTTTCAATGAAAAATGTGTTTGAGAAATATAGCATGACCAACATAGGTGTAGTACATAACCTAATTGAGCACTCCAAAATTTTCTTCAAATGTGACATACCACAAAAAGGAGTCTTTTTCAATCATAGAGGTCAACAAGAAAAAAATTTCCCATGATATTTGAAAAAAATCATAGTACTTAGTGAGTCTAATAAATCCATGAATGTTTTTGAGTGTCTTGGGTTTAATACAATTTTTCATGGCCTCATTTTTTTTTCAAGTCAACCTAACTACTAGCTATTGAGACAATGAGAGCTAGGTACTCCACCTTGTATTAACCAAAGGAACATTTGGACCTCATTTCATAGAGGTGGTGGTATTTAATATTTTGTAAAGTTGTGTCAAGGTGCTGGAGATGTTTTTCCCAAGTTTTGTTGTAATTAAGGATATCATCAACTAAGACTATGATGAATTTCCAAAAAAGGAGGTGAAAGATTTTTTTCATCAAACCTTGGAATGTAGAATAGGAATTGGTAAGCTTGAAGGACATGACTAAGAGTTCATAATGGCCATTATGTTTTCAGAAATCTTTTTTTTGAATATATTCATCTTAGAGGCATCTCTAATGATAGCCATATAATAAATCTAATTTGGTGAAGAATTGGGCACCATAAAGTTCACAAAAAATATCATCTATTGATGGGATAGGAAATTTATCTTTAATAGTGAGCTTTTTTAACTCATAAACATGAATGCATAATCACCATTATCAAACTTTTTATGGACTAATAAAACTAGGGAAGAGTATGGGATTGTGTCAAATGAATTATTCCTACCTTAAAGAGTTCTTGAACCATCCTATCAATTTCAAATTTAAATAAAAAATGATATTAGTATGGTTTAATATATGGAGGTTAAATACAATGGTATTTTGGTCGATAAGGTGGGAATCCTATTAGTTCCTCAAAATATGGATACATGTTTGACTAGAACATTTTGTAAGTCAATAGGTTATCAAGAATCAAGAGAAGTGTTCACATGAATAGAGAAGAGTTGAGAAATGATTCCATGTGATCCTTTATTAAGGAGATTATGCATATGGTGGGAATTGATCTAATGCTAGAAATACTGGTGAGAGGTTTTTTAATGTGATTTTTTGGTTATTTTCAGAGAACTACATCCAAACTTTTGAAAAGTCACACAAGAGAAGGCCAAGAGTACACAACCATTAGGCTCTAATAACCACATAAAATCTACCCAAGGGAAAGTCAAACATGTCTTATTTTAAGTTATAATCCCCCACATAAATATGAATGTTGTGAAATTTTCATCTACACTGAAATGTTCCTCCATTAGAAATCATCACTTCAAAGCTAGAATAGGAGTGGAAGAAATAGTCAGCTTGCTTGGCCAGTTGAGGATCAATGAATTTAAGTGTTCTAATGTAGTCAATAAGAATAGTGAGGGAGTGTTTATTAAAATACATATTTATTCATGTATTCTAAGGAGTGGTTACCCAAACCAAGGTGTGCATTAAGTTTTTTTGGTGTGACATTGTGGTGCTGGGTTTCTTGACGTCATGTTTTTCATCATGGGATTCTTGAGTATATTATCATTATTCAACATATAACAGTGGCTTGACATCCAATAAATATAACTTATGTTTAATGCACTTATGTCCTCTAGTGAATTTTTCATCACAATTGTAACATATCCATTTTTTATGAAGAACACACATTTATAACTCTATAATGTGTTTAATGGGGGTGAATTTTTGAGGAGGGTTTGTGACTAGCCATGGTGCTATAAATGTCTTAAAAGAGCTAGAATTAGATGATTGACACTTAGAGGTGATCCCATGTTTTGTAAGCTTATCCAATCTTAATAATTCCATAATTTTCTCTCGATTAAACATATTAAACTCTACATGAATTATATATTTGAGTCTATTGATAATACAACTCTTGAAAAAAATCATCATTTAACCCTTTAATTTAGTTGGGAAACTTTTTAAATTGAACTTGATACCCAAAAATCATTTTAGTTTGTCATAGTTTGGTTAGGGTTATGGTTAAATAATTATAATCATCCCAAGTGGGTTCTATATGATATTTTTGATACCATTGGTACAACTAGAAAAATTCCTTCTCTAAGTGAAATTATGTGATGGGTACCTTTTTTACCCCTAATGTATTGTGCAAGATGAAATTTTATTTAGCATGGTAAATCCAATTGGTTGATTTTGTACCATCAAATTTTGGGAAAGTTAAATTTAGGGCCATACAAAATGTTTTGGGATAAAAACTAACCTTAGATAGTGTGACACCATCGAGTATGTTGGAGATCATGGAATTTTTTACATTGTTGTCATGTAGTCTCTCATTCAACCTAGTTAGTTAGGACTCGAGCTGAGATTGGAATTCAAATTGAAGTTCCTCAATGTTGTGGTCTATGGACTGGATTATTACATGAGTGACAACCATTTAATATATGGGTCGAAGGGTGATAGAAAAACATGACTAAAATTACATGTTAAAATGATCGCCTTGATGAGATGACCACAATGGTATAATTTTCATAAGAGTAGAAAAGGGATTGTAGTTGAAAAATAATTTTGTATGGAATGTTTTGTTTAAATTGAAATACCCATAAAAATGATTGTCTCAATGATAAATTCATAGTGGTGTATCCACCTTATCAGCAAAAAAAAATATACTTTTTTCTTTTCAAATGGTTGGCTACTATATCAAGTTTAGGTAACTATTATAGAACATTCTTATCCCATTAGATGATATAATTATTGTGTTTATTTGATTGGCATAATATTATTTTATTTTTTTGGCTATTGGTTATGATTGTATTTTTGTCAACTAGTAGAAACTAGTGGTTGTTATTGCATTTCCAATAAATCAGATTTAGATCTGTGACTGTAGGAATTCAAGGATAATAGGAAAGGTTACTACATGGTGTGTTTATTTTATGAACTTGAAAATATAGTAATATCTTTCATAAAATAGTTTTGGCACAATATTTTAAAACTATAACTATGGAAAAAATTTATCCCGCTTTTTCATCTCTGAGGTACAATGCAAGTAACTTACCAAGGTTAAGTACTTGCCAATGTATCACAAAAAAATTAAGCAAAGGATTCCTATGGATAGGCTATAAAAAAATAAAATATGTTATTGTATACTTAAATGTATGTGGAAGAACAAGTCCATATACATCATTGTCTGATAACTTGTGTATTGAGGCATAACCCATCACTTTATGGAATAAGGGGAAATGATAATCACTTTGTAACAACCCTATTGGGTTAGACATAGATATAAGTGATTTAAAAAAAATTAAACTCATATACCAAAAATATATTACACCACAAAAATATATAGAGACCATAAAAAATACTCAAGGTGTGATAATAGCAACAAGCATAAAACATCACATATCACCGATCTCTAAAATCATGAGAGTACATGACATAATGTGAATATAGAAAGTAATCACATTAACTCATCTATAATTGAAAAAATCTATGACCACTGCTATCAATATACAATAACAAATAGTTACAACTCTTCATTACATTATTCAATAATTAATACAATATAATATAATGTACATATAAGATACATGGTTCCTCTAAAGCATAGTTCCTGAACTCAAGTATCTATGACAATCTCAAGTGTTGTCTCAATAGGTAGTACTATTGTAGGAGGAAGAGTATCATCCAAGCTCTTTTACACACCAATCATGGACCAAAATCCCCCACACTAATCCCATCAAGAAATGGCCCTACATATAAGAGTAGATAGTGATGGTGCAGGAATCCAAAGAGAAGCAATTACCTGTGTGTTGTGTGATTCTAAACTAAACATGCATTATATCATAGAAATCCATTCTATTGCAAGATATCACACAAACATGTGAATCACACTCATGAAATGATAATGTATCACTAAACATACTTTGGCCTAGATTTTTATAAATAGTAAATAATAATGATCTAAATAAATCAAATTCATACACACCACTTGATCGAACTGCCTTCATCTATCATTGTGATACTGATAAGCTAGTGAAGTCCATCTCACTCCTTACTCCTATCAACAACGCAGATTGGTCAAATATTATTCAACCACAAGACTCATTTAATTTACGTCTTACTAGTAAACTAATCATATAACATGTTAAACATATGAGTAATCCAAGCATGCATTTGTTCCATCAAATGTATGAATGAATCTTACATTATTTTCTATCCCATACTAGAAATAATGACTATAATTTATACCACTTGAGTAAATACATATTTAAATACAAATTTTTACTAACACAATTAAGTTTCAAACATACTACAACCTATGATAACCCATAATAACATAGTATAGTATTATAATACATAACTACTAACTTTTCACAATCAGTCATATAATGTAGTCTTAGATACATGGTAACTTAAACTTCTATTCAAATAACTATATATAAATAAGCAATTCATAGTTTTCACTGAACACAATAGTATACTATTGTATCATAGGTTACACTTTCAAAGGTTATATGCACACATACACAAACTTTTACCATTTATCACAAACACACTATTCATAGTATTAACCATCATGCATGTAATTAGTTATTCAAACATAGATGTGAGTCTAAACATAACAATAGAAGTATGTACCATCTGGGTACCACATAAATTTATATTGTAGTAGTCTATGATATCCCATATTATCATAGTTCACAACTACATAAAACACATAACCAACTTATGTTTTCAAGAATGTATATGATCCACATATATAATAATAAGCACAGAAGTATAGGATTATACCACCTATGTATAACCTAAGTTAAAAATTGATTACCAACATTTAAGGCAACATATCTATAAGCATGTATCATGATGCACCCTCATATGCTAGATATAACCAAACATTCTCATAATCATGTACCACACAAAAGTACTCAATATATAACTTAACAACTAAACACTTATTTGCAGAGAAATAGAGAATTCATAAACCCTTTATAACATTCATTTTGACATCTCATCCTATTTTCTAGAAGACTATTTTAATATGGCTATAGCTTCATTCCCATGAACATTTGATGATTGAATAAAATCATACTTCTATTTATAATCTTAGGTTTATGGCCTCACTCAACCAATTTCACTATGTACATATTTTGCATACTTAAATCCATGAGTAAATATATTTCCTACATATGTATATCCTTATTTATATATACTATATTCAAACAAACAACCATACATGAATAATTTATCCATCATCTAGAATTATAGATAATGACCTCCTAATATTTAACAGTCGTTTTACCTTTCCCATTTTAAAGATACACATTAGCTTCATCAAGTACATAGATAAGTGATACTCCCAAACTTGACAATACTCTAGTAAAAAACTATGCAAAAGACTCACCTTCCAATGAATTTTATACTCATGAACTATATATTCATATGCCCTCATACATATTAGTACACCCACAGTGATTGAGTTCACAAAAGATCAACATAATACACTAATAGATGATTCACAAAAAGGCACAAGGAAGATTATGTTCTAGTTTAAATATAGCTCAAACTAAAATAACCATTACTGGTACAACATGGTGTTTCCAAAATTGATAAATACCTAATTGTATTATGAATTGGTATTTATACATATGTATAACTCTTATATAGCCTTGCTAAAATAACCATGTGTGCAAGTCCTCATATAATGATTGTTGATGAGTAGCATTAATGTGACATTATGATAGTAGGGATAACACTAATAACATCTTAGTAGTTACAATTTATGGGAGTAACTGTATATCTTAATAACATATTGAGTATAATAGAAATAAGTCTACTCATAAATTATTAAAGTCATAGTTCCATACTATAATATATATGGCCCATTATATAGCACATATAATATTGATTCTTAAATATACATGGTTAGATGTAACATATGTAACACAATGTCTTAAAGTTGTTATAATATTATATGGCCTACTTTAAAACATGCATCTCTTTAGAATCCAATGTTTAATCATTATTCCATATCTGCCTATGCTATGGTATAATTAGATTATGCTTATTGATATATGATCCACTGCTTTATATGAAACACATGATACGACAAATCTTATGCTTTATCAGCTGTATCCCAATTTTTCATTGATTTGACCATGGTAGATCATATGACATGGTAACTCTTTTTTTTGAACTTTTTTAATAGAGCTTGACTACATAGTTTTATCTTAAAAGAGTTAAAAATATAGTGCCAGCTATATCTACATGGATTTATTATTGTAATATATGATCAATTTTTGTAGTCAACCTATACAACCATCTAATGACAAAATTACCACATAATTCTAAAGTAATTCATTATCCTGACCCATATTAAATAATATATGAGCTTTGCCAAGCATAAATACAACCTCAATTGAAGTCCAATTAATACAATTTATAATGTTATATTATAATATATAGGTCAGATTTAAATATGCAATGAGGCGTCGACTTATAAATAAAAGGACTACTACAAACTTAGGTGACACCAAAATTAATAGCTAAAAATAAAACAAATAAAGGTTTCCTCATAGT
This sequence comes from Torreya grandis, assembly GCA_037957365.1. Taxonomy (NCBI): domain Eukaryota; kingdom Viridiplantae; phylum Streptophyta; class Pinopsida; order Cupressales; family Taxaceae; genus Torreya; species Torreya grandis. The sequence goes on along the minus strand of JARHVA010000082.1, from coordinate 4,813,242 downwards.
TTGATTTAGCAGTTTTATTTATACAACAATTTAATATATTTCAGCATATCATGATTTTAAAGGATACACAATAATTCAATAATACAAGATGCAAATTTTATGTGGTGGATTTAATATATAAATATAAATATTGACCCAATGGAGTGAATTAGGGTCTTCTTTAATACAGTGATTTTCATTATTTGGAAAGAAAACCAACGTTGCCTAAAGCTCTTTCTTCTATCTATTTCAAACTGCAGGTCAATCCCTTAATGCATAACATATTGTGATGACTTAATTATTATCAGCATATCACATGCAATGTCATTTATATATGGTTGGGAATAAAATATGTAGTGGCACCTTAAGGAAATAATTTTCAAAGTTATTTTATAAAATACAATGATTTTATCCCATCTAGGATGTCATTGGACCAGAATAAATAATTACAGCTACTTAAATTAAATAAAAATTATGACTTAAATTATTTATCCTATATCTTTATGCTACTCCTATTTAAATCATTGGGATGGGCAACTAATATGCATAAGTGATTAAGTAAGATATGATTAGAAATATTGTTTCTTAAGAGATTTGCAACATATATTCAAATTTCCACCCAAAGAGAGATTGGACAATTAGAAATGTAACACTAAATTCAAAAATCTAACATGTTTGAATAGAATTTATAAAATCAAAGATGCAAGTAGGAAACATAAATTTGTGTTTAATTTGAATATAGCCAACAAATCTTACCTATAGGATTCAACATGACACCAATTTGGCCATCTTGATATTCGTAAACTATAATTGCTATTGGTTGGGTCAATAGAGGCTCCACATCTCATAAATTTTGTATGCTCTAGTAATGATCTTGAATTAGTGATGTGATGAAACAACTGTATTGATCCATAAAATGATAACTGTACTGGTTGTACAGATTAGGGAAGCATCAAAATTGTTGAACACTAGAAGCTCTATCTTTATGCTTTCGTTTGACCCATTCCTTAATGGAATGGTAAGGTCTTCTTAGCTAAAATACCATTCTCCCCCAAGACTCTTGTCATGATCTACTTTTTAGAAATTCCTCCATTAATAGAAGTGGCATAGCCTTTACAAGGCTTTATTTTTTTTGTTTTTGTCCTTTTTTTTAATTTTTTCCCTAAATTTAGACTTTACATCCATTTTTATTCTTTATTGCCTTTTTATTTTTATGGAAAATTCCATTTTTAGTTATTTTAACATTAAATATCAAAATTTCATAAATTTATTAAATTAAATTAACACCCAAAAATATTATTAAATGACAATTTCCTTAATTACTATTAATCTAGATTTTTAAATCTAGTTATTATAATAATATAAGCATTAATGACCATCGTACCAATTACGTTACACATAATAATTAAGATATTAATATATATCAGCAAACACATATAATCTAACTTTCCAATGCAATTAGAAAAGAACACACCTAGTGCAAACCATTTTTAATGCATTTCTGCCATGTTCTATCTACTGTGGTGTGTGCAAGTTTTTGCCAAGTCTCTGATGACCTCCAACATCTTCACCTATGTCACCCTCTCTAATTATGCTCTCCCTCTAACACACTCTGAGGGATGAGTTCTCTTTTTTCCACCTCACAACACACATATAATTAGATCATATCAACATGATAAATATATAACATAAAATATAACTGAAACAACACATCAATATGCTCAAATTGTAAACATGTACACTATAACTAACTCACAGTAAAGCAATCATGTAACATCATGTATGTATTCAATATTTTACTATCCCATAATAGTATATATCCAAGCTTAGTTAGAAATAGTCAAATCTAAATTTGTCAACTATAGATATCCATAGATAATCTAGTAAATTTACCTGGTGAGGAATCATGATGTAACATCCTTCCCCCTAAAGCTAGTCATCATCCCTGATGACTCTTATTCGAACATAAGTTTAAAATTAAAACATTATTTAGGAAAGCATTCACATGGTATACAATATCAAATTAAGCAAATAAATGGGAAATTGCCTGTAGAACTTATTGTCATTCCTTCAAGTTGCATTGTTCCTAGAGTATCAGTCTCACAAGACCCTACTCTATTACATATCCCTATTAATAAAACATAGTTACAAGTATTAATTACTCTGATTGGTTATTTCATGACCACCTCGGGTCTAGAACCATTAAAAAAAGCCTACATAGTATAGGACTAACCACTTATGAATCCTTGAAGGGTCCCACATATCTCAGTAAAACTTTCACTAACTTTCTGAGAGCACATAATATCATCATACAAGCCAAAATAAATGACCAAGGAGAGTTCCAAAAAATATTATAGCTCCTCTATACATCTCTCTAACCTAGATAGTGTTTTTCTCATTCTAGATAAAATTAACTAGGAAACCTAGTAACAATGATATGTATATGTTATTACTATAGTTAATCTGCATAGCTTCATATAAGTATAACATGTCAATATTTTCACTACTCCATAAATCTCTTGAAAATTATGATGATGAATAGGAAATAGAAATACTACATTTTCAATGTATATAACGTTAAGGAATAAACATTCCATCGTATACATGCATATGGCCATATGACTAAATTTGACAAGTTTCTCTTGTCAAATCCTAGATTTAAAAATTCCATCTATTAGATCCAACTCATTAAAAACTAAGTCAATGTGAGGCTAAGTAGGATACTATCCTATCACTTAGAACTCATGTTCCTAATTCACCACTCTTCCCTTAGGTCTCCCTGACTTAATGATCTCCAAAAAGTGCATAATGTTAAATGAGTCACAATTCTATGCTAACAAATCATAGAAAGCAATAATATAAGCTAAATAATTTTTAATGTATCAACATACATACAAAAAAAATCATACAATTAATCCGTAATTGTATTAAATTACCATTAGCTAAACATAACTAGTTTCATTTTTCACAACATAACCTATATTGTTATATTCATAGTTAAGAGGAATAATGTTAAAATTAATATAACATACAAAGGCCAAGAATCACACCATCCTTACAACCTTATAAAGGAACAAGTGAGACATTATCTCCCTACTTTATTGGTTTGCACATGATAAGTTAAAAGTTTATTTCAACCCCTAGATTGACGAGATGTTCTACACATCCTAAACCTTACTTGCTTCTAGAAAAGGGTACAAAAATAACTCTTCAAAACAACATGCTTTAAGACAAAAGAGAACAATATCAATCTAATCAAGGGTAATTAGTAGCACAATAATTATAATCAACTTATAATTCTTAATCTATAATTTAATATATAATTCAAGGTTTGCCACCCACGTGGTCTTATAATCATAAGTAAGATAAAGTAGCAACCTTAAAAGTCACAAATGATAAATAGAGAAATATCAAATCAAGAATAAAATTCCTATATACCCTCACCAAGTAAAAAAGAAACACCGCAACTCAATGTTACCAAAACACTACCTACTTACCAAATCTATAAGTATATTACCACAATCTATTTACATAATCATGAATAGATACTAACCACATAATGGACAAATCCATCCTATCCTATAACTTATTTCTCAACAAGAATTAAAATATATTCCCCCACATAATTTAAGGGAATAAATTCAATCACCATTTTAGACACAAGTTTCAATCATCAAGAAAATATGAATCCTCTCAGAGCTTATAATAATGTAAATGAAGAATGAGATAATAAAAACTCACGTCTAAGTTAAATAAGAAATATGACACTTATTTCTAACCCACATATCATAAAGGTGCCAAACCATAAATAAAATCCTAACACAAGGAATTCTCAACCAAGACAGTAGTATTCTGCTATAATAAAATTCCCACTACCCTAGGTGGTACTAACTAAAAATGGTCTTATAAGATTTTTCATTTATAGGATTAGTAAACATAAGACACAAAAAGTAAAGAACATATATTTAAGTTACAAACATCTCATTCTTATTAAACACTCGCAACACAAAACAAAAATGACAAAGGTGACTTGATTACCAATAAGGATATAATCACACTCGAGGTGTTCAATCTAAGTGATCAAATTATGGTATAAATATTTGTTCATAACTCATGAACTACATTATATACTCATCCAACCAAACCTAGTATACAACCATCACTCTTGGGACACTCAATAAACCAAACCCTTAAATAACTCAAAATGGTATGAGTGTTCCTAAGGGCACACACCCAAAGTTCCTTATACACATTTCACAAATGTCTAAAAAATTCAATCATGGTGTAACATGGTTCAACATTGAGGTACTAAAAATCCAAAATACCAGTGAAATAATTCATGTCACTAGGTTCACACTGGTAAACAAAAAGACATGAAAATGCTAATGGAATCATTAGGTCCTAGAGTTTGAACCACAACTCTAATTCCAAATGTAACAACCTTGCTGGGTTAGACATAGAAATACATGCTTTTTAAAAATTAGACTCATATACCAAAAATATATTACACCACATAAATATATAGAAACCATAATAAATAATCAAGGTGTTATAATAACAAGTATAATACATCACATATCACCTATCTTTAAAATCATTAGAGTACATGACATAATATGAATATAGAAAGTAATCACATTAACTCAGTTACAACTAAACAAGTCTATGACCACCACTATCAATACAAAATAAAAAATAGTTACAACTCTTCATGACATTATTCAATTATTAGTAAAATACAATATAATATAAATATAAGATACATGGCTCCTCTGGAGCATAGTTCTCATACTCAAGTATCTGTGGCAATCTCGAGTGTCATCTCGATAAGTAGTACTATTGTGGGGAGGGAGAGCATCATCTAAAAAAAATTCACACCAACCACAGAACAATGATCCCCCACACTAATCCCATAATAAAATGACACTCCCTTCACATATGAGTAGATAGTGATGGTTTAGAAATCTAGAGAGATAACTAAGTACCTGTGTGTCGTATGATTCTAAACTAAACATGCAGTATATCATAGAAATCAATTCTATTGAAAGATATTATACAAACATGTGAATTACAATCATGAAATGATGATGTCTCACTAAACATACTTTGGTCCAAAATTTTATAAATAATAAATAATAATTATCTAGATCAATCAAGTTCATACACACCACTTGATCGAACTGCCTTCATCTATCATTGTGATACGAGTAAGCTAGTGAAGTCCATCTCACTCCTTACTCCGTATAAAAAATGTAGATTGGTCAAATATGATTCAACCACAAGATTCATTTAATTTACATCCTACTATAAAAATCATCATTTAACATGCTAAACATAGGATTAATCCAAGCATACAATTATTTTATCAAACATATGAATGAATCTTGCATTATTTTCTATCCCATACTAGAAATAATGACTACAGTTTATACCACCTGAGTAAATATATATTTGAATACATATTTTTACTAACACAATTAGTTTTTAAACACACTACACCCTATGATAACCCATATTACTATCAGTCTAGTATTCTAATACATAACTAATAACTTTACATAATCAATCATATAATGTAGTCTTATATACATGGTAACTTAAGCTTCTATTCAAATAACTATATATAACTAAGCAATTCATAGTTTTCACAGAACACAATAGTATACTAATGTATCATATGCTACACTCCCAAAGGTTGTATGCATGCATACACAAACTTTTACCATTTATCAAAAACACACTATTCATAGTATTAACCATCACGTATACAATCAGTTAGTCAAACATAGATGTGAGTCTAAACATACAATAGTAGTATGTACCATTCAGGTACCACATACATTTATAATGTAGTAGTCTATGATATCCCACACTATCATAGTTTGTAACTACATAAAACACATAACCAACTTATGTCTTTAAGAATTCATATGACCCACATACATAATAATAAGCACACAAGTATGAGATTATACCACTCGGGTATACCCTAAGTTAAAATTAATTACCAACATTCAAATTAACATATCTACAAGAATGTATCATGATGCACCCTCATATGATAGATATAACTAAATACTCTCACAATCATGTACTACACATAAATAATCAATATATAACTTAACAACCAAACACTTATTTGCATAGAAAAAGAGAACTCATAAACCCGTTATAACATTCATTTTGACATATTATTATATTTTCTAGAAGACTTTTTTAATATGGTTATAGCTTCATTCCCATGGAAATCTAATGATTGGATGAAATCATACTTCTAGCTATAAGCTTAGGTTTATGGCATAACTCAACTGATTTCATTATGTACTTATGTTGCATACTTAAATCCATGAGTAGGTATATATATATATATATATATATATATATATATATATATATATATATATATATATATATATATATATATATATATATATATATATATATATATATATTCAAACAACCAACCATACATGAATAATGTAACCATCATCTAGAATTTTAGATAATGACTTTGTAAGATTTAACAATCATTTTACCTTTCCCATTTTTAAGATACACTTAAATTCATCAAGTACATAGATAAGTGATACTCCCAAACCATGACAATACTCCAGTAAAAAGCTATCCAAAAAACTCACCTTCCAATGAGTTAGATATTCATGAACTATCTATTTGTATTCCCTCGTACATATTAGTACACCCACAGTGCCCAATTTCACAAAAGGTCAACATAATAGACTAACAGATAATTAACAAAAAGCATAAGGAATACTATGTTCTATTTTACATATAACCCAAACTAAAACAACCATTATTGGTACAACATGGTGTATCTAAATATGATAAATACCTAGTCATATTAGGAATTGCTATTTATACCTATGTATAACTATTAGTATAGCCTTGCTAAAATAACCATGTGTGCAAGTCCTCACATAATGATTGTTGATGAGTAGCATTAATGTAACATTATGATATTAGGGATGACACTAATAACATCTTAGTAGTTACAATTTATGGGAGTAACTGTATATCTTAATAACATGTTGATTATAATAAAAATAAGTCCACTCATAAATTATTAAAGTCATAGCACCATATTATAATATATATGGCCCACTATATAACACATGTAATACTAATTCTTAAATATACATGGTTATTTGTAATATATGTAACACAATGTCTCAAAGCTATTATAATATTATATGTCCTGATTTAAAACATGCATCTCTTTGGAATCCAATGTTCAAGCATTATTCCATATCTACATATGATAGGGTATAATCAGAATATTTTTATTGATATACGATACACCACTTTATATGAAACACATCAAATGGTAAATCTTATGCTTTATTATCCATATCTTGATTTTCCATTGATTTGACCTTGGTAGATCATATGACATGGTTGCTCTTTTAATAGAGCTAACTACATAGTTTTATCTTAAAAGAGTTAAAAATATATCATCGACTATATCTAGATGGATTTGTTATTATAATAGATGATCAATTCTGGTAGTCAACCTATACAACCATTCGGTGATGGAATTATCACATAATTCTAAAGCAATTCATTATCCTAACCTAGATTAAACATTATATGAGTTCCTCCAAAAATATATACAAGCTCAACTAAAGTCCAATTAATACAATTTATAATGTTATATTATAATATATAGGTTAGATTTAAATATGCAACCAGGGTTTGACTTATAAATGGAAGGACTACGGCAAACTTAGGTGATGCCAAACATAACAGATGAAAATAAAACAAATAAAGGTTCCATCATAGTTCGACTTAGAAATTTTATTTATACAACAATTTAATTTATTTCAACATATCATGATTTCAAAGGATACACAATGATACAAAAATACAAACTACAATTTTTGTATGGTGGCTTTAATATATAAATATAAATATTGACCCAATGGAGTGCAATAGGCTCTACTTTAATACAATGATTTTCATTATTTGGAAAGAAAACCAATAATGCCTAAAGTTTTTTCTTATATCTATTTCAAATTGCAAGTCAACACCTTAATGCATAACATACTGTCATGACTTTATTATTATCACATTCAATTCCATTTATATATGGATGGGAATAAATTATTTTATTAAGCCTTAAGGAAATAATTTTCAAAGTCTTTTTATAAAATACATCGATTTTATCCCATCTGGGATGTCATTGGACTAGCATAAATAATTACAACTACTTAAACAAAAATTACAATAACTTAAATTATATATCCCATATCTTTATGCTACTCCTATTTAAATCATTGAGATGGGAAACTAGGATACAGAAGTGATTAAGTGAGACATGAATAAAAATATTGTTTCTCAAGAGATTTGTAGTATATATTCAAATTTCTACCCAAAGAGAGACTAGATAATTAGAAATGCAACACTAAATTCCAAAATCTAGCATGTTTGAATGGAAATTCTAAAATCTAAAATGCAAGTAGGAAATAGAAATTCATGTGTAATTTGAATATAGCCAATGGAGCTTACCTATAGGATTCAGCATAACACCAATTTGGCCATCCTGATATTCGTAAACTACAAGTGCTATTGGCTGGGTCAATAGAGGCCCCACATCTCTAATGATATTGAATTAGTGATGTGATTAAAATAACTATGTATCTCCATAAAATGATAAGTGTACTTGTTGTACATATCAAGGAAGCATCCAAATTGTTGAGCACTAGAAGCTCTATCTTTCTGCTTTCCTTTAACCCATTTCATAATAGAACGGTAAGGTCTTCTTAGCTAAAATACCATTCTCCCCCTAGACTCCTATCATGATCTTATTTTTAGAAATCCTTCCATTAATAGAAGTGGCATAGCCTTTACAAGGATTAATTTTTTTTCTATTTTTGTCCTTTTTTCTTTTTCTTTTGATTGTTTCCTAAATTTAGACTTTACATCCCTTTTTATTCTTTATTGCCATTTATTTTTATGGAAAATTCCATTTTTATTTATTTTAAAATTAAATATAAAAATTTCAATATTTTATTAAATTAAATTAATATTCACAAATAATATTAAATGATAATTTCCTTAATTACTATTAATCTAGATTTTTTAATCTAGTTATGCTAATAACATAAGCATTAATGATGAACATACCAATTATGCTACACAAAATCATTAAGCTATTAATCTATACTATTAAATGCATATAATTTAACTTTCCAATGCAATTAGAAAAGAATACACCTGGTGCGAACCATTTTTAATGCATTTCTACCATGTGTTATCTATTATGGTGTGTGCAGGGTTTTCACTAGCTTTTTGACGACCTCCGATGTCTCCATCTACATCACCCTCTTTGATGATGTTTTACCTCTGACATGCTCTGAGGGATGATTTCTCCTACATCCACCTCACACCATGCAAGTAATTAGATCATATCAACATGATAAATATATAGCATAAAATATAACTAAAACAACACATCAATATGCTCAAACTGTAAATGTGTAAACTATAGCTAACTCATAGTAAAGCAATCATGTACCATCATATATCTAAGTAATATTATTCTAGCCCACATTAGTATATATCCAAGTTTAGTTAAAAATAACCTAATATAAATTTGTCAACTATACATATCCATGGATAATCTAGCAAATTGGCTTGGTGAGGAATCAGGATGTAACACACTTATTCGAAAGTAATTATTTTTTATTAATTTCAAAACTACTAGTTCATAGTTTATAACCTAGAGAAAGAATCTATATATTAAAAAAAAAAGTAAATTACACTTAGTGCCACCACCCTATTATCACTTTATAATCACCAAGAAACTGATTTGGGTGACGTGAGAGCATACAGTGGATAAAAGTAGAGAACCCTAAACCACTAAAACTATGATGAAAAAATTGCCCTAAAAGGAGATCTGATACCAAATGATATGACTCTCCATGTAATAGATTATAAAAATAGTGCAAACACTATAAATGATATTACAAATAAATAGAAAAAGAGTATATTGCATTAAAAAGGGGAGAAAATTGCATTACAATATTTTTGGCCTCTTCGAGGGGGAACCTAATTGAGAAATCTCAATATAATATAGTTTTTGGATGTTTTTCCACTTATATAGGATTTTATTTATACTAATGTTAACCTATCTAAGTACAAATTCTCATGCATGTGGGATTATCATAATTAGCTCAATGGATGACTTATAGGAAAAATGCATCCATAGCTTTTATTAAATACAATAATTATAAAAAAGAGTTAAGATAAAGGTAATTGTAGGATATTATGAGTTTATTGGAGGCATGAATACCCTTAATCTATTAATCAGTCATGTATAGCCAACTAAATAGTCAAGTGGAAGTTTAGACATGCTGATTAAGGAATCAATTTCTTATTTGAACTACTTCATGGTTAAGTTGTTTAATGTCTTAATCTCAACTTGAACTGAGTGATTCTTGAGGATTTTAATTTAAACTAATTTAATTCAGAATGCAATGATTATTTATAGATATTAAATTTGTATATATTATGCAAAATGTTACCCTCAACATATTTAGGATGATTTCTCAAACTAATATGTTTAACTGTAAAGTGAATAAATTTAGTGAAATAATTTAGTGTGCAAGATTTAGTGGATGGTAGACCTCAAATAAATAATTGAGTTATCACTATGTTATACTCAATTATTATTTTTTAGATATAGGTAAAGTGAGGGTTTTAAGAGGGACACTTCCCTTTTATAAGGATTGAGAAAAAATGCCTCAAAAGCCTAGATATAAAAATAGAATCAAAAGAGAGCTAGCAAAAAGTTGTTGATCAATAGTTGATCAACAACATAGAAATAACAAAAAGTATCAACATGAAAGCTAATAACAAAAAATACATATTAAAACCAAACTAAGCATCAATCTAAACCAATGCTACATTCCATGTTTCTATCATTTTATTGAGAATAGTCTCCATTTTTTATATAACACTATCCTCCACATTAATAGACTTAGCCTTTTCTTGGTGCTTCATCCTGTTGCTCATTATGATACTACTTTGCTCCTCCTTCCTTAATTTTACCACCTATTTAAGCACAATGATGTTTGATACATAGTTTTTGATGGTTAATCTATTGAGCTAAATAATTTGGTGAATGTCCTCCTTGATCTTGAATTTATAATTCTCTAGCTTCTTCATTTTGTCATCCATTTGCTTCATTTTACTATAAACCTCATCCATATCCCCTTTATTGTTAACATTGGTGACTTGACTAGATATTTCATTGAGTTACATATTAATACGTTTAATGGAGTCCTTAAGAATCTCATTGTCCTTTATAATCTAATTTATAATGCCCTTATAAAGATCGACATCAATCACAATATAATTAAACTTATCTATCTTGATAGTCTTAAGGGTCTCCAAAACTCACTTATTCCTTTTAAGGTCTAATTGACCCTAATTTATAGCCTCATTTTTCCACTCAACATCATTTACACATGTATTTTGGCCCTGCTTTCACTCTACAAATTGAGAATCATCCTTGTTAATCATTATCTTCGAATTAAAGAATTGTGTGATAACCTCTTCCTTTTCATAATCAAATTCAATGGTAACTGGGGTTATCTCAATTTGAATAGGGCATATAGGCTCCACAGCTGGGACTTTAATAGTAATAGTTTTGGAGTTTTTACCCCTAACACCACCTTTATAAAAGTGCATTTTAGTAAAATTTTCATTATTAATCAACTTCACAAATATAACCTTGGGAGTAGGGCCAATATCCATTTCCTTGGCATGTTTAAATGAGAATAAATATTAAGGCTTGGTGGAGGGGTATGGTCATTCATCCTAACTAAACCTCAATTTTAAATTTATTCAAAGATAAAATCAAATAAAATAGAATACTAATATCAATGTGGTGCTAGAAGTGGTTATGAAAGGATAAATGGTAGGAGACCACTACCTTATATCACCCTTCGAGGGTGATAAATGTCATAACCTGTTGCACCAATTTATTCTGAGGGACTTGAAGTGAGTCTCAAAGATAACCACCCTAAAATATATATAATCTCTTCATATTCTTAAAGAAACTTCTCCATGTCCTATTTTTTATCCCATTTTGATTTCAAGAACTTTAACCCTTCTATACTCATCCTTGTCACCTACACAATGAGTTCCTCTGAGACCAAAATGGAGACCCCCTCATTTATACAGTCTAGAATTTTTAAACCTTTGACAATTCAACATATATGTGAGGATCATAATCCTAAAGTCTCTCAATGAAATTAGTAATCCCTCCTTCTTTTGAAATATCCTAAACATAGAATTTATTCTTAACTAATTTAACATTCATTGGTTAAACTATGCACAAATTTCCACCCATGATGCCTCCTTCAACAACACATATGTACAAATTATTCACCTAAAATTTTGCCTTTCTTATCAATTGAATAAACTAATAAACCCCTCACCTCAAAAAAAAAGTTAATTATAATAAAATGAAAATAAATCATAAAATTGAAATACCAAAACCTGTTGTGATACAAGTATCAATTACATCACACAAATTACCAAAATGAATGAGTAAATGATTGCAAAAAGGTTTGCCTTGACTGACATCATTTATAATCTTTGAAATGATTAAATAACTAATTTAATATATTATAAATACCTCTCTATAATGATTAATGAAAATGGTTAGATTCACAACAAATACCCTTAACATCTTACAATGTTGATTCTAATTTAGTTTTATGACACACCACATGATGAAGATCTTACTCCTTATACCACTTAAATAAGTCCTAGACTAATACTCTTTTATCGGAAAACCAATCAAAAATATGGTTTCCTTTTCTTTAAGTATGCATAAATATGGAACTCTAACTTATTCTTTAAAACTAATGTGGTTAGATGATAAATTAATTTCAAACCTAACTAGTCTAGTTTGTGATCACACACACACACACACACACACACACACACACACACACACACACACACACACACACACACACACACACACACACACACACACACACACACACATATACATATATATATACATATATATATGTATATATATATATATATATATATATATATATATATACATACATATATATATATATATACATACATATATATATATATATACATATATATATATATATATATATATATATATATATATATATATACATATATATATATATACATATATATATATATATATATATATATATATATATATATATATATATATATATATATGTATATGTATATATATATACATACACACACACACACACACACACACACACACACACACACACACACACACACACACACACACACACACACAAAACACGTGCGCGTGCGCGCATGTGTATTTATATTTGGTTTCTAGATAATTTATTTTGAAAGAAGCTATTTAACGAGATGAATTTTTTGTAAAAAGGGTTGTAAAGTGGTAGTGGTTTAACTATGTTAATGGGGATATATAATTAAAAATATGTGAATATTTTAAGGCTATGTAATAATAGTTTGTTAAATGGTAAAAAGTATGGAGTAATAATTTATTATTAAGGGTTTAGTGCATAACCTTAAATGTTGTCTATTCTTGAATGAGTCAATGAATTTAATCTTTTGACTAAAGAAAAATTATTTTTAGGAGTTCAAACCATCTAGTGAAGAATATTAAACTTTATATAAAAAAATGGATTTATGATTGAATGAAATGCGGTATACACCTTTAGTTGGCCTTAGTGGATTTTATTGTGGTTTAACTAATCTTAGGAAGACCTTAATGAAACTTAATACTTCTTAAATGAATTGAGATAAATTGGGTAATTTAAACCCTAATTCATCCCAATCAATGTAATGATTACTTGTTCATTAAATAAACCCTCGAATTAATTTCCTTACGATTCTCTTCAAGATAAAATGTATTTCTAGAGTAATCCAATTCATAGTGTTAGGTTTGTATATGGACCTAAAAATTTTATGGAACCTAATATTATTGTAATGTAATAAAATACACTTTGAATATCACTAAATTAAATGGATTATGCTTTATAGGCACATTTTAATTAACATATATCTATTCAGTGTTGCATATTTTGCAATCAATCATTGTATACATCCTCGATTATTCAAAAAAAATTATAGGTTGATTTTTCAAGGGTATGACATTGGTATCCAAGCTAGTTTTTAGCCATGGGGATCTCTATGATAAGAATTTAAACTATCTTGATCAATGACCTAAGATAATCTTGATTTATTTTGAGTTAAACTGTGATATATCTATGCAAAGGGATTTTATCCTCTCAAGAACTAAAAAGGACTAATAATTTGTTTCATGATTCTAAGGTATTGGAAGTTAATAAGTTAATTTAGAACTCTTGCTAACCAATAAAATTAAATTTTTCTTGGCAACAACATGATGCTCACCTATAGCCTTGGTTAAGTCATCCGTCCTCCTTTGAATAAGTTTTTGCATTGGGACAAGTGTCACTTGTCTTCTATTGTTTAATAAGGATAGGTTAATATAATGGATTTGATATAGATTTGCTCTTAAAATTGAGGGCACTTGAAAATTCCTTATTGTTGAATGGTATGGGCAAGTCAACATAGGGTATTTAGGCAAGATGTATTTTAAATGTTTAGGATAATGACTCAAGCTTGGAAGGCTAAGTTAGGTGTATGTTATAGACTTTTTTTGTAATCCAATGAAGTCTATGGGTTCTTGCATAAAAGAAACATAATGAGTCATATTTCCATGAGGCATGGATGGATGTTATTACCTTTTACTAGTTTAGTGGATATTAATTATTTGACTTTTTGGAAAAACCTTGTCTTTAGATAAGAGGATTACAAAACATGGATTTGTAAACAAGTATGATCATATTGTATATGATGTTTATCTTAACAGGCCAACATGAATCCTAAATGAATGCATGGGCTTGCCACTCATGTAAGTAAAATTGTGTTGATTATGTTCTAGTTTCATCAGAACTTGTATTGGATAGGAATATTAAAGGTCTCTTCTACATTATTTTTTTGCATTATTGTTTTGAATTTTAATTTAGCATTGTTACTTTCATTATTGTTTTAATAATAATGATAATGATCAATATCATATAATAATTATGAAATTCTTTCCACAATATAATTTTTTTCTATTCTATTCAACATTAGGTTTATAAAATCTTTCTACTTGATTTTCTTTCTTCTATAAAATGATTAGGTTATTGTGGTATGAGTCCTTTTCTCTTTTTAAGCATGTGATGCAATAATAATACCTATGGTAGGAATTTGATAAAGTGAAATTCTCAAATCACATTTTTTTATGGATAAGTGTTTATGAACATCAACACTATGTTCTTCTTGATAACAACTCTTGTGATTTTTTTTTGGCTCTTATATTGAGTTGGTTCTATGTTTTGAGTAATTTGTATAAATATTCTAATATAAGGCATGTAGATAAATGAAATTCTAAAATTTAAGAGAATATTTTTCGATTATAAATGTATCTATTTTTTTATATTTTAGTGTGAATGATAACTATACTAACTTCATGCCATTTCTTAGATGTGTGGTCAACTTTGAATCATTGGATTTCCATCACTGCTATATGATGTTTTGGAATAACAATTTGGATTAAAAAATTTGTTCCATTAATAATTATGTATTGGATGTGTATACCTTGGGATAAGGTCTAACATTAAGTGATTTTATGTGGTCCTTCCTTGACTTAGAAATCTCCTAAGTCTAAACTATAATTTGTGACTTTTAAAATAATATTATTATGGTAATACCTTTTGTGCATTTTCATTCATGGGGAATAATAAGACTAAAAATATTCATTGATGTTATTAGATTAATTTTATGATTTAATAAAGGAATCTAATGCTTATATTTTATGATCTAAGTCATGAATATCTAAATTACACCCTTATTTTGGCTATAATCTAAAGTGTTGCAAATGTTTTCTAACTTGGTAAAACATTTTTATTATAATATTATTGGTGAAATATGTAATCCTCTTGTCTAGGTCTTAATATGGTTTCAATAATAATAATCCAATAAAACAATAAGAAAAGTATCACTAAAGGTTAATATTGTGTTTTTTTGGCATATTATATGGCCTAATAATTTCTCTATGTTGTTGTAGCTTTGGGAAATTGAGCTTAATTTTCAAGTTAAGATGAGTTCTTAGCAATGCACAACTCCCCCCTCCCCATTAGACTCTTAAAAGGGACTTGATAATTGATATATACCATGTACTTGACTGTTGTTGTATTGGTGATTGGAACTAGTAAATGCAAAAATATTTTCAAGAAGGTAATATCTTGTCTGATTAGTTCAACCATGCACATGTCTTGATGTATGGGTGATTTTTTAATTTTTTAAGCATAATGTTTTTTTTTGTTTTATAATTCTTATATGAAGTGTGTAATATGATTTTTTGTTATTAGCTTTAGTAAAACTAAGGTGATATTATGAACTGGCTTAACCCCAAGGTTGGACTCGAAGAGTTTGGTAAGTTTTGATTATGTGATCTTGGTGCCATTTATTACGTAGTGTGCCCTCAGATTTATTTTTTAGATAAATAATACTTGATCATGATAGAGTACATGTGGAAAAACCCATTGATTACATCTAAAATCCCTTAATGGCTTTTCATATGTCCATTGGGGTTGGTGTAGGACATTGCACTAAAACCTAGATAGAAAAATAAGAGAGAAATCAAACATGGCTAGAGAGGTTAATTTAGTACTTTGACATTCATAAATGCATGTATAATGTGTTTATACTCAAGAAAATATAATAATTAGATGAAAATATTTCACTAATGCTGGAATATTATTAAGAATACAATTAATTTAAACTTTTATCTCCTACTACAAGGTCTTTTTGGTCTATTCGATGACATAATTTATACAATAATGGAGTTAATAACCTAGTTATGACTAACTATTTAACTATTGGTCCTAATTATAGTTTTAAAAACTAAAAATTATAGAATATTTGATTTTTACATGGATCATTTTTTGGTGCTAAGAGTAGGTGTGATTGAAAAATTGTTTCCTAAAGTACCAAATTTTTATAATTACTTCCCAAGGCATTGGGGCAATGCCTATTTTAATAATATTAGTGTGATCATAGGAATTTGACAATAGATATGAGGTTAGATCAAGTGTTAGTTTCACAAAATAATGAAATCAACACGCTAACATGCTAACATCTCTAAGCCTAGATCATAGGGGGAACATAATGGACTAAATACAATTGAAACCCCAACTAAATTGAAAAGAACAACAATATTTACCTTTTTTGAGAGCTCCAAATGGTTTGTTCATGGCTTTCTTAGTTTATGCTCAAAGAGTATTTGGCAATGGATTTTTCTTTGCTCCTCTCCTTGGCACCATTGTGGATTTATATGGCTTGTTCTTAATTTATGGCTTGGCTCAATATTTTTGCATTATAACATTATTGTCATGAGTCTTATGCAAAAAAATACATTATAACTCTACAATATCCAAGCTCTCCAAATGAAGAGGCAAATGCTTGTATTTATAGGCTTTGGAACTAACCCCAACTCAAGGTGAGTTAAGGTGTAGTTTAAACATGGAATGGGTTCAAACCTAGCCTAAGTAGTGTCAAGAATTAATGATTTGCAATGAATAATCATGGGTGAGATATTTTCAAAGGCTTGACAACTCAAAAAAGGTAATCATGAAAAGCTAGGATATTTGCATTTTGTATTTTCTTTTTTATAATTTCATTAATTACACATGGATAATTCAACTAGGCATTTTATTTGGTCTAGCTTGTTAATTAATTTTGATTAGGCTTTTAACATTTCTCAATATTTGATTTTTATGTCCATGTACCCCATTTAATAGGTTTATAGGCCAAATTGCATGTTATGATGCCGTAAGATAATTAGAAGTGAATTCATGAGAGGTTTTTGTTACTTACAATAAGATACCCTAATTAAGGATGTCTCAATGAGATTCTGAGCTTTTACAAATGATGTACAAGAAAATTTGGGATGTTCAGTGATTCTTGGGTTTAATTTATAATGGATGGTAAGAATCAATCTGAAGTTTGGTCGAAGGCCATTGGTGGCCAGTTTTAGGTGTCTATAGTTTTCCCCTATTTGGGAAGGCATTGTAAACTATAAACATAGTAACATCTTCTCAAAGAATGAAAAGGTCTTGTATGCTTACAACTTCAATGACAATGGATGAATTCTAGGTGCCCCCTCGAGGGAGAGGTTGGCAAAGGGGCTAGTAATGGGTCCCTTGAAAGGAGTAAAAGATTAAACCAAAAATATGAAATAGGGTGGAAGGGATTTACTTACCCATAGGTGGTTATAATCAGTGGCATATGGAGCTGCCCTAGTTAGGTAGATGAATAGGATGATTTACCCATAGGTAGTTATAATCATCGGCATAGGTGGGATAAAAAAAGGTAATGATTTGCCCAAAGGTAGTTATAATCATCAAAAAAGGCTTAGGGTAACAATAAAATGATTTTTGCAAAGGAAATTATAATCATCAAAAGGGGAAATAATGATTTGCCCACATGTGGTTAGAATCATTAGTAGGATAAAAACATGTCCCAGTTGGGTGGATAGAGATAACGGTTTACCCAAAGGTGGTTATAAACATTATCAAGATGAAAATGTGCCCTAGTTGGGTAGAAGAAAGAAAATGATTTGATTGTAGGAGGTTATAATCATCAACCTTCAAATGGATAGAAACATGATGATTTTCCCAAAGGTGGTTTGAATCATTGGTAAGGTAAATGGGATGATATGCAATGGGTTGACCAAAAGTGGTTATAAGAAATGTATCCTGATTATGGAAAACATGATGTGGAATATGATGGAAAATTGGTATAGAGGATAAAGATGAATTTGGATAACCTATAAGTAGGGAGATGCTTGTCTGAACTAGAAAGGGAGAAAATTCTTGCATTGTTTAATTACTCTAATTAAGATATGATTTGGATTAGATAGAGAATGTTGCTGATGCCAAGGAGATATATCAATGCTACATTGTTGTGTAGACTCCCAAAGCTGATTTTTTCTATAACATGTGATATAGGCATCATGATATAACACTGTGATAACTTGGCTAAAATATGCATATGGACTAACACATAATCTAATATTCAATACAAAATAATGCACCATTGATAAAAACCATGTTGATAATTTAGACATATAAATATGGATGGATTCAAGAATAATTCACAAGGAATCACCTAATGAACACACATAGACTAAATCAAGGCACAATAAGAAAATAAACAAATAGGCAAATAAATAAATAAATCAAAAGACCAAAAAATAAACAACAAACAACCAAAAGAACATATAAAACAAATAATGGTTAATCACAATTTTAGTACAAATAACATGATAAAAACAAGATGATCATTGCCCCTAGAAGATATGAGACAATGAAACAAACAAACATGAGGGAATGGACTAAAAGGAAGGGGGTGGCCAAGCTATCTCTAGATACACTAGGAAAGTGGACGTTGCCTACATAGTTCTGTGGATGTAATATCCAATATATACTTTAGGCCAAATGTATTTCTCCTAGAAAATGGGATAGAATAAAATGATGAGAAAGAAAACATGATATATGTGATAGGAGAATATGGGAATGGACTCATAAAACATCGAGAGTGTGAGATGCAAGTTAAAAAAAGATGGGGAAACTAAACAACAAGTGATTTATTCTGATTTAGTTAGGGTTCCTAGAATCCTTAAGGTAAAAAAGTGGTCAATGGGCATTATTTTTGGATTTTATAAAATGGTTTTAAAAATATTTTTGGAATTTTAATGTATTTCAACTCAATTTAGAATGATGAGATACTTAATGGTCCAAGCTCATAAAATGGTGAGAGCATGACTTAGGTTTCTCTCAAAAGAGTGAGAGCATGGAAAAGGGGTGATGCAGTTGACCTCAAAAAGTGTTGAGCATTTCCTACATAGTCCCAGAATAAGACCTCAAGTCATTATCATTTTGACTTATAGTAGAGGAATCTGATTAGTGTAGTAGCCAAATCAAACAAAATAGGCAAAGTTGGAAAATGGCACAGTACAACATAGGCATGGCAAGGTGGTACTTCAAGGTATGAGAAATACATGTTGCCCCTAGTTTTCCCATAGGTAGTTATAACTAAGATACAATGGCATAGTTTAATGATACTAATTTGCCCATAGGAAATTATAAGTAGTAACATGACTATGGGATAATGATTTTCCCAAAGGTAGTTATAATCAGGGCCACTTGGTATAGAATGGAACAAGAAATGAGGATACAACTACCAAACCACTATCATACTACTCCAAAATATGGCCTCTATATAAAATATTGAAACAACTACTAAAACTTGATCAGAATCTTCATGATACAAATAGATGTGGAACCAATGGGATAGAACCAAGGTCAAATGGATGTTTAGGGTGGGTTTAAACAAATTGGTTGACAAAAAATGTGTGGTGGATCAAAATGTGGAATGGCAAAGTGATAGAATGGTATGGTATAAAGAAGAAAGTCCATATTATGGTACAAGTGAAACATGCCTCATAGAAAATATACCAAGTCTCTTAAGCAAATTAATTCTTGAGATGTATAGTGTTCATCGAATCATCAAGCTCATCCCTATCTTGTGTAGAGAGAATTTATGCTCCAACATCATAGTTTGTAACAATAATGAATGAACTTACCCAATTAGGTTTGAACTTGGCTTTCTATTTCTTCTTAGCCATGGTATTCTTTTGGTTTTATTTAAGAACAAGATCACCAAGTTTAAATTCTCTATGTATAATGTACCGATTATAGTGGCCATAGATTCGATTTTGGTATGCTTGTAGGTTATTTACTATGACCAAACATTTCTCATCAAGTAAATCCAGAGCTTGTAGGTGAGCTACTCAATAGTCTTCATCATCTAGGACATGATTCAAAGAGATGTATAAAGAAGGTAACTCGACCTCAATGGGAAGAATGGCCTCAGTACCATAAACAAGTGAATATGGAGTGGCTCATGTTGGATTATAGTGATTGGTGTGGTATTCCTAGAGGGCATAGAATATTTGAAGGTGCCAATCATGGTGCACATTATTGATAATATTTTTAAGGATGTTGATAATAATTTTGTTAAATGCTTCTACCTGGCCATTACCTTGTGGGTAGTATGCGATAAAAATATGTTGTTTAATCTTGTACTTGGCACATAATGATTCAACATCCTTATTTTTAAATGATTTACCATTATTAGATATAATATTAGAAGGGATACCATAGCATCAAATGAGATGGTTAAAGATGAATTTGGAAATTTACTTTCCAATCATGTAAGTCAGGGATATAGCTTCAACCCACTTAGTGAAGTATTCTATGGTGGTAAAGATATGTTTATGTCCATTGGATGAGGTGGGGTTTATCTTCCCAATGAGATCAAGGACCCATGTTGCAAATGGACATGTTGTAAGCATTGGTTTTAGAGTCTTGGCCAGGGCATGATTTAGATTGGTATGCCATTGACATTTATCACACTTTTTGACATATGTAGCTACATTTGCATCTATTTTTGGCCAATAATACTAGGTACATAGGATATTTTTGGATAGGACTACCCCATTTATGTGGGATCCACATACTCCTTCATGAACTTCTTGTAACATTAATGTAGATTTTATCAAAGTTAAACAATGAAGTAGAGTTCCATCAAAACTATGATGCTATAGGGTTGATCTAAGTAAGGTATAACATGTGGTATGGTGGAAAAAAGATTTAGATTATTTTTAGGATAGGTCTGGTGGCATTATTTGGTCATGAAGATAGGTATATATGTTTGAATATCAAATAGAGCTGGGACCAACAATATCATAGATCATTGTGATAGTTGAAGGTTCATAAACTAGCACTAACATATTTTCAACAAGGAACTAGTATTCTTTGGCTATGTCAGTATGTCAAATAAATGATCTAATGGTAGTTATGACATCTATTATTTTATTTCTAGCCCTTGGTATATGTTCAAATTGTACATTGACAATATATTATTTGAGAATGTCGACCATAGCCTTGTGTGGTACCATCTTGTCATATTTTGTTTGAAAATGGTCTATAACCTAATTGATGATTAACTAAGAATCACCATAAACCTTTAAATGTTATATGTTCCATTATATTGTCTGCCAAATCCCTTTAACAAGTACTTCATATTTAGCCATGTTGTTGGTATAAGGAAAATTGATTTTGAATGATTTAGGGATTAGATCCCCTTATGGTGTAATAAACAAAAGGCCTACCCCTGATCCATGTGTTGTGAATGATCCATCAAAATACAGCTTCTAGATCTACTCCTTAAGAGGTGTTTCAATGATGGTCATAATGGATTCATCTAGGAATTAGAATGTTAGTGGTTCGATATTTGTAAGGGATGCTTCAACAAGCTGAACTGCAAGAACTTGCCTCTAGATTTTTGGTTGACATATTCTATCTCAAACTCACTGAGAAACATGATCCATTTGGCCATGCAACCTTGTAAAGCTATTTTGGATAGTATATACTTGAGCATATGTACTTTTGAAATAACCATGGTCTTGTTGCTCAACATGTTGTGTCATAGTTTTTAAGATATGAATAGCATGGCTAAATAGCTTTTTTGATGGGTGTATAATTGTACTCATATGTGACTAGTGTATAGCTTAGATATTACACAATAATCTCCTTTCCATTATCATCATTTTGAGCTAGAATTACCCCTAGGGCTTTGTAAGTGGCTGATAGATATAATAAGAATGGATTTTTTAGTATTGGTGCCAATAAAATATGTGGATTTGTAAGCTAGTCCTTCAAATGTTGGAAAGATTTCTAGAATTCATCATCCCAATGGACTTATACCCCTTTCTTCAGTAAATGGGTGAAGGGATGACACTTGTCAGCTAATTGAGAGATAAAACATCTAATGGATTGCATTTTTCCCTACAAACTATGGAGTTGATTCAAATTGGTTGGTGGTGGCATTTGAGTTATGGATTGAACTTTGGATGGATCGACCTCAATACCCTTAAAAGACACAATGAATCCAAGTAATTTTCCTAAAGTAACTCTAAAAATACAATTTTTAGGATTAAGCCTAACTTTGTATTCATGTAGTCATTTAAATATCCTCTTTAATACTGCTAGATGATTAGATTGGGTCTTTGATTTACCTAGTATATCATCGATGTAATCTTCAATAATGTCATATATCATATCATGAAATATGATGTTCATGTATTTTTGATAGGTGGTCCCTGCATTTTTGAGACCAAATGGCATAACCTAGTAATAGAATGTTCCCCATGGAGTGGTGAACATTGTTTTATGTTTGTCTTCTAATATGATTCAAATCAAATTATATCCTAAGAATCCATCCATTAGTGAAATAATTTCATAACCCATAGTGTAGTCAACAATCATGTCAATGTTTGGTAGAGGAAAGTCATCCATAGGGCAGGATTTGTTGATATCTCTAATATTAGTGCAGATTTTGATTCTTTCTGGCTTCTTGCTAATTGGCACAACATTGGAGATCCACTCTAAGTATTCGATCAATCGAATACATCCTACTTCTAAGATATTTTCCAATTCTTTATTGAATAATATAGTAATGGAAGGATGCATCTTATGTAATTTGTATTTCATAAGTTTGGCATCAAGATATATCGCAAGGTGGTGCACAACCAAGTCAAGGTCCAAACTAGGTATGTCAGAGTAGGCCCATGCAATTATATCAACAAATTCTCTTAAAAGGGATGTAAAGACTTCACAGTCTACCTCAATGAGGTATGCACCTAATTTGATCCATTTCAGGTCATATAGAGTCTTAATGTTAACTTCTATCATGTTCTCTACTAGAAGGGTTGAATCATCTTCTAGAATAGTCAGCAAAGATTGAAACTGGCCTTCAATAGTAGGGTCTTCTTTTAGGATAAGCTCTTCAAGTTATCCTAGACATGATGAATCAAAATCCCCCAATGGTGGGGATGGTTATGTGATGAATACTATGGGGAACTTTTAGATGATTCAATCAAAATCATGTTGCTCTTTAAGACTAAACTCAGACTCATAAGCAAGTTTGTTATTGGTGGGCTCTTGTATTATGTTTGAGGAAGGTTGAACACCCCCATCTAATTGTGCCTAAAATAGGTTTTCACCACTAGATTGACCTTTCTCTTTACTTTTTCCCTAGTCCAAAAGTGCCTCAAAGAGGTTTTCACTTTGGGACCTTAATATTTTATTCAATTATTTTTGGCTAAGGGTGTTCACCCACTCTCTAAAATAGGATACAAGATCCAAATTGATTGAGAACCCTTGTTTGTGGTTTCCTAATGGAACATTGTCCCTTAGGCCTAAAAAATCATAGAAGGCCTCATCATTTTGAAACTTGTCGATCGACACTATTGATTCTTGTTATCCCCAGTCTATAAGTTTGGGATAATATAATGGAAGTGGATTATGGTAAATAATTGGTAGAAGGGTACAAATGACATTAGTGTCAAAAAATTAGTATTAGATAGGCCATCAAAAATGCTATGATCAGAATCCACTTCACTGTTGGCACCATTATCACTAGTTATGGGCGTTAAAACTTGAATAAAGTATGTGGGGTCACCCCCAGGTGGTTTAAATCTAAGTTCATATGTTCCATTATACTGAGTGGCATAAATTATCTCAAGCAAACCTTGTTGATTGAGCCCAAGGCATCCTCCTTCATAGGCATGTTTTTCCATGATTCTATTTGAAATGGGATAATTAGAATTTAGGTAATAGTAAACCAATTTACCATTATACAACCAAGATTCATCATCTGCAAGAGGGTCCTGTTCTTAGCCATAGGCTGGTATAAAAGTGATAGGTGTTGGACCATGCTATTTGGATTTTGGTCTTCTAAAGGACTTGGGGTTCTATGGAAGCTTGGAAATATGAAATGTATCATGGATCAAATATTCTACTAGGCCATTAGCTGAGATGCTATAATAATTAGATATTTTAGGAGGTGGTATGTGGGAAAGGGAATCAAGGGTATTTGGGTCAATATAATTGGCCTCTAGTGAATAAGTATTTATTTTCCCTTGTTTTTCTTGGCAACTAGATTCAAGTAGAAATGATAGTTATAGCTTTGATACTCGACCTATAAATGTTTATAATGTTTGTATGGCTATAAGTCTCCATGGATATTAACCTCTATACCTGAATGGGAAAACTTGATACATTAGTGCAATGTCGATGGGATTACATGAATCTCATATATCCAAGGTCTACCCAAAAGCATATTATATGAAAAATTGAGGTCTAACACATGGAATAATGTATCATGGATCAAGGGCCCAATGATAAATGGCAAGCTGATGGTGCCCTATGATTCCCATTCTTCATTATCATAGGCCTTGATTGTTATTATGTCTAGATGCAAGTCATATGTGGTGTACATAAGAAGATTGATGAGCTTTAGAGACACAATATTGAGGCCCAATCCATTATCTATGAGGACACACTTCATTTTATGTCATAGTATGACAACTTTGATGTATAATGGATTTTTATGTAGAGGGCCAAGCGATGACATATCTCTTTGATCAAAGGTTAATTGTTGTCCTAGAGCTAGGTGTCCAACCAACTCTCAAAATTTATCTATAGATATATCATTAGGAACTTGGGATTGGCCAAAGAACTCTTTCAAGATGTATTTATGGATTGTAGATGTACATAACAAATCTAAAATAGAGATTTGTGTGTAGACATCTTATGTCATTATTTTATGATATCAAATGTCTTTTCTTATATATTAAGAAGTGGTTTGTTCCTATCCAAAATGATTAGTTGGATGGGTGAAGTGACAAATGGATGTGGGCCTGGTATGGTAATCTTTGACCATTGAGTTATGATTGTAAAATCTAGATTAGATATAGGACCATTATTACTAATAAATGATGATGGAGGGGGACCAAATAAGATAAGTCTCAATTGTTGATACACTTGCATGTGGTCATGGGTTAATGAAGAGTTATCGATATAAGGTCCAAAAGTGGGAATCCCTACTTATTGGTATGTTTATATGTGGTCCCAGGTTAAGGAAAGATCATTGACATGGGTTGGTTGATTGGAAATGATTATAAATGGTCTTTGTCAATTGGTACTTGGTCTTATATTGATGGAGATGGTAGAAATATATGTGACCTCTTGCAATATGGCCTAGAACCTTGTTGTAGTCATGCACAACTGCATGGTAGGTCTATTGGTTGTTGGCACCATTCTGGCCGTGGTTTCATCCATTCATTTGATGTTACTAGTTCTACTACTAATTTTGTAGGTTCTACCTAGCTTTTGATACTATTATTTTTATTGTACTAACCTTTATTGGTGTTGTTGTTAGTTATTATGTTGTGGAAAGGGATTTTGATAAATGCCAAGGTTTTGATTGGATGTGAAAGCTTCATGATCCAATGTGATCTCTCTATTTTCCAACATATTTTTAATCAAATGTTTAATTTACATATAACAATGCAAATTATGGCCATTAACTTGATGATACTCATAGATTCATTTTGACTATACCAGTCTGGATAGTGAATGCCCTTAGGATAGTGTTTTAGAATAGGATAGTTAACCAAATCAGCTATGGTGAACTTAAAAATAATAGATTCAATGGATTTTATAAGGTCACTAAATACATTATGAGTAGGTATATTTCACCTTGGAGGAGGGGTTTACAAAGGCAATGGTTTCTATGTTTGTTAAACTAGTCTAGGCTATCGTACTTACTATATTTGCTAAATGGGTTGTTGGTTAGGAGTAATTTTTATATATAGCATTGGCTAAGCAGATGGTGTTTACACCATTTGGAAATGTCATGAATCAGTCACTCCATTTCTCAAAACATTCTTGTTATGATTAAACTTGTTGGGTTTGTCATAATTATTGGCCTATGTTGGTTGAGATGTTTGTGCTGGGACTTGAATTTGATTTTGGCCATTGTTTTAGTTTTGGTTCTAGATTTGATTTGATGAGGTAAGTTTAATGATCCCTTTTTTAATAAGGGCTATTTTTATCAACAAAACTTTTTCAATGATCTCCTTAAAAGTGTTTACACATTACAACTCCAAATGGTAAGATATCTTGCAATGTAAATTTTTGGTAAACACAACAACTAGTTTCTTGTTTGGTAGACTGTGAGTGAAGCTATTGGTAATTTATCTCCATCATTGTAAATAAATTAAAAATATTTCATTAGCCTTTTGTTTGGCTTGCATCAAATCTACCAATTAAATATCATGATTGAGATTTTAGGAGAAGTGTTGCACAAATATTTCATGAAGATCATCAAAATCAGATACTAAATTCTTAGGTAATTTCAAAAACCATTCCAATGCTTGTCCTGATAGACTCCTTGGAAACAATAGTAAAAGATATATATCACTATAAGCCATTGGCTAGCATGCAACAAATAATTCCATCAAATGGGCCTTGGGGTCTCCTTTCCCCTTGTATTTGTCAAAATTTTGTGGTTCATACCTTAGAGGCAATGGTATCTACAAGTACTTTATATTAAAAGGGTAAGAATACACATCATCCAACTTAATTTTTTTAATCTATTTCCCATCTTAGATGGTAGTAATTACATCCTTCATTTATTGTAGTTCTTGTGCAAGGAAACGAGTGGGAAGTTTGAATTAAGGAGGAGGTTGGGTGGTAAAAAGCAGATTGCTTTGACTGGGGTATAGTGGAGGCATTTTTTATGGAATGGTGGTTTGGTTCAGGAATGGACTAGGGATATGCATGAACATATTAAGGTGTGATTATTGAAATTGCATGCATTGCTATGTGATATTCTAGTTAAGATTTGGTATATGGGCCTAAATTTGGGGAAATTAAGGCTAAGATGGAGGGATATAGATGTATTATGATTTCTAAGGTTGAAGAAGGACTTGTTGACTAGTTGAACCTTGTTGATTAAGGATAACCTATAAAACAAGGACCTATCATTAAGCTTGTGTCACATTTGGTGGAAAATAAAATTATTGCCTAATTGGTACTTGTGGAACATTGGAACCTCTTAGTTGCACAAATCCTTGTTGGAAAGTAGATGCATGTTTGAGATTTGACATTTATCACTAATGAATAATTGTACACTATTGATTAGACATCATTTGTGATTGTATTGGCATTTTGATTTGTGACTCAAGAGGTATGTTTATCACTACTTGATGAGGTAGAACATTGGTTGCCCCCTGTTGAGGTGGTAAGATGTTTTACCTTTGCTATATGGGTATGTTAGATGATGCTTATTATTATGGAATGTTAGTCATCACCTATTGGGGTGGAGTAACATTTATCACAGTTTTTTGAGGCATGGCACTGGTCATGTATTGACTATTAAATATTTATTATTAGTTGAAGAAGTAGCTGATTGAGGATTAGAGGTAGTTATTTGAGGTTTGGAGGTATAAAATCCTACCCTCTGCATTTACAAACCACTCATGGTGTTGATTAAAGGCATATTTTATTATGGACTATGTGTTTGTGCATTTATACCACTTTGGTCTGGATTGGTCATTACTTGCATGTTTTCCATTATGTTTCACTCAATATTATGTGTAAAAGTAGAAGATACTTCTTCAATGGTAGGGGCATTGAACATGTCTTTGATCAAAGTGATTTGCAAAAATGGGTCTATACCCTAATTTTATTGACCTATCAATTTAATTAAGACTCCTATTGAAGATGCTATCTCAATTAGAGGAACATTTGACATGGTCATATTGTTGAAGTTGTGCACTAAGTTCAAATATGTCTAGTATGTTGTATGATTTTATATGAAGTGGTCCTCCATGAGGCGCTTTCCTGTGACAAGCATATGAGGTTCCTGATATAACATCAACACAATGGCATGAGGGTTGATATAAGAGGCATGTTCATTGTTTTGTTGGGAATACGAAACACCGGAAGCACATAATTGATTACCAAATACCAAGCAACTTAATATGCAGAAATAACCAGAATCAACAAGTAACTAGAATCCAGAAATAACACAAGATATGAGAGACAATACACAACTTGTATTAATACTCATACAGAAAAGAATACAATAAAGAAGATGCCACTTCTTCTCCACCACCTCTTCAGAGGCTTCCCACACCTCAAGTGAACAGTACTTCTTTCCTCAAAGCTCTCTCTTTTAGGTCCCAACACCCAACTCACACACTCAGTTGGTGTTCACCTTATACCTGTGCTCCACGCACTCCACAAGTGCTCCACGCACTCCAAAAGTACTCAAATGTACTTCAAGTAGATCTCCCCTGAACCTACAACAACATGCACCTCAATAGACCTTACTTATGGAAGGAACTCCCTTGCCTTCCTCTATGCTCTGAGTACACACCTATACTCCAAGTAGATCTCTCCTGATACTGCTCCCTGTTGTGTTACTGTCCTATCTGATCTTCAACCTATAGATCAAGATGGTTCTGCACACCTGTGAACCTTGACCTTGCACACACACACACACCTGCATATCAATGATCTTACTTACCATGTAGATCTCCTATTGTAGCCATGCTCACCTGATGACCAAGATCATACACTCCTGAAGAACCCTACTGATTCTCCAAACCAGTACCCACCTTGGTACTGTGATGCTAGGAGGAACACACCATTGCTCACTTCAACACACAGAAGGAGCTTATAATATTGCTCTCTTACTCCCTAGCTACGAATTTACAATACAACCATGAGTCTATTATATAGATCTCATCCAAACAATAATTAGACACCTAGTACAATAATTAGATCCGTAGCTCTCAGTCTATAATTAGCACTAAGCATGCAAACACTTGGTTCGTCAACCAACTACCCATAATATACTCATAGTCGAACCACACAGGTGACCGATGCTGGTCCCTGTCTGCCTGGGGGTCACCGACGCCGGCCGATATCTGACCGACGTCGATTACTCTCCTGCCCTATCCTGCCGATGTCAGTTGGCCTAACCGACGCTGGTGTCTGTGACACTCAGCAACCCTTCTGCACCCTCCTCCATGTCTGAATCAGTGAAGCTTTTAGCTCCACAACTTAACAATCTCCCACTTGGAGATAAATAGTTGCACTGTATCTGTACTTGTACTCCATCTAATCTGTTTCTTGGTTTGTATCCCTCTTCAAGCTGAATCCTGAAGACCACCCACCACACAACCTGTGGTGTACTCCCTATCATCTGAGTACCCTGTTGCATCCATTCCTACAATCTCATGTAGTGAAGTCTTGACCCTAAATAGCATGAATCCCTACTGCTGGTCTCTCTTAAATACCTGAGAATCCACTTCTCTGAATTGGCTCCTAACTCTCCGACAACACCCACTGCTTGGGCAAACTCAGGTCTATACTAGACCTCATGTGATTTTGGACACTAAATTGTCCAGCCCTCGGTGCGCTTCAATTCTGCATCCTACGTCTCGCCAACACCTGATTCACATCAGCTCCCACTGGAAATAAAATCACACTATGATCTCCCATGCCTCCCATGCCTCCCATGCCGAAGAATTTCACTGCTCTAAATTCTTCATAGCAAACCACTGAACTAATCTTACCCTTAGCTCAGCAAACCCCTATATGTCTGAACCTGTACCAAGCTCATCCTCCACATACATCAATAGAATGATGTTGCGACCATCATCCACCTAGTAAGTCAAACATAATGGTTATACTGACATTGACTAAAGCCCTGCTTTGTCATCCTCCTGGTACCACCTGTCAATCCTATCCAACTATCCTATAGCTCTCTCAAGACCATATACCTGGCCTTCCATCTCATGTGTCCATTCTCTATATTCTTCAACTAAGGAATCCATTCATCTCGTAGTGCTAACATACCGGCTGGCAACCCTACCAAATCTCCCGTCTGGTTCTGCAATCTCTCCATGCCATGCTCCCACTGTTTCCTGGATCCTTCCTGCTCTACAGTCAACAACTAGTATAAGGAAGAGGAACAACAAATTTGAGGCCTACTTACGTCTTCAGTCCTCTATATGGGTGTTTGAGACTCCTTGATAGCTTGTTGTCCACCCAAAATCCGTTACAGTGACCGATCTCGACCACTCCACAGTCTGCATCTGACTGACATTGGTTCCTGCGCCTGTCCTGGCTACCAACCTGTCGATGTCAGTGTCCTCCTGCTGTCGACGTCGATCATAGTGACTGACGTCGGTCTTACATACTACCGACATCAATTTTCCTACCGATGCCGGTACCTGTGTTTCCTGTGAGTGATGACCTTTTTACCCGTGAGCTCCTTTGAATCAATCTCCATGTCCAAACTGCCTTGCTCAGAAATATCCAGCCCATCCACTGGTCTTTGTCTGCCATCTCCTCCAAGAATACCAAGGCTTTCCAGTTTTTAAGCCTGTCAAATATATCTGTATTCCACTTAAGAGCATGCATCTCCTTCCTGCTCATGTGGCCAAGCCTACGAAGCCACGTCTCCACAACAAAAGAAGAATCAATAATATAAACAAGTAGATAAAGAGTACCTATTTTCTTACCACCAGCTAAATCAAGTGCATCCACTGTGAGAGTTCTCATACATCTCTCATCACCCAACTCTTCTGAATAAATTAGCCACATCTCCAAACTTGGGACCTACATGACCTCCTTCAACACCCATGTGTTGGGCGCCTGCAATTTCAGCTTCACTTCCCCTTTGCCTATTCTTTGGCAAGGCTCACCAGCTCCTCTATCTGGGGCTGCATGGAAAGAGGTAACCAAATCTATAAGATAAGATTCAACTTTATCCAAGAAACCTCCTAGAGCATCCTGTGCCACATCACATGCATCATCTGCTTCTTCAGTTCCTCCATGCTGATCTTCCACAAACCAACAATCTTATTTTACCTACTCTTTCTTTCCATCAGACCATAAGTGACCATCTATGCTTTTCAACTCCTCCATCCTTAGCTTACTTTGATCTGCCATTGCTCTACTCCCACTCAATCAAAAACGCCTAAGAGTGACCTGTAACCAAACACAAACCGCTTCCTACAACCTTAGCTCTGATACCACTTGTTGGGAATACGAAACACCGGAAGCACATAATTGATTACCAAATACCAAGCAACTTAATATGCAGAAATAACCAGAATCAACAAGTAACTAGAATCCAGAAATAACACAAGATATGAGAGACAATACACAACTTGTATTAATACTCATACAGAAAAGAATACAATAAAGAAGATGCCACTTCTTCTCCACCACCTCTTCAGAGGCTTCCCACACCTCAAGTGAACAGTACTTCTTTCCTCAAAGCTCTCTCTCTTAGGTCCCAACACCCAACTCACACACTCAGTTGGTGTTCACCTTATACCTGTGCTCCACGCACTCCACAAGTGCTCCACGCACTCCACAAGTACTCAAACGTACTTCAATTAGATCTCCCCTGAACCTGCAACAACCTGCACCTCAATAGACCTTACTTATGGAAGGAACTCCCTTGCCTTCCTCTATGCTCTGAGTACACACCTGTACTCCAAGTAGATCTCTCCTGATACTGCTCCCTGTTGTGTTGCTATCCTATCTGATCTTCAACCTAAAAATCAAGCTGGTTCTGCACACCTGTGAACCTTGACCTTGCACACACACACACTTGCATATCAATGATCTTACTTACCATGTAGATCTCCTATCATAGCCATGCTCACCTGATGACCAAGATCATACACTCTTGAAGAACCCTGCTGATTCTCCAAACCAGTACCCACCTTGGTACTGCGACGCTAGGAGGAACACACCATTGCTCACCTCAACACACAGAAGGATCTTATAATATTGCTCTCTTACTCCCTAGCTATGAATTTACAATACAACCATGAGTCTATTATATAGATCTCATCCAAACAATAATTAGACACCTAGTACAATAATTAGATCCGCAGCTCTCAGTCTATAATTAGCACTAAGCATGCAAACACTTGGTTCGTCAACCAACTGCCCATAATATACTTGTAGTCGAACCACACAGGCGACTGACACCGGTCCCTGTCTGCCTGGGGGTCACCGACACCTGCCGATATCTGACCGACATCAGTTGCTCTCCTGCCCTATCCTGTCGACGTCGGTTGGCCTGACCGATGCCGGTGTCTGTGACACTCAGGAGCCCTTCTGCACCCTCCTCCATGTCTGCATCAGTGAAGCTTTTAGCTCCACAACTTAACATGTTTTGATTATAAATCATGTTGTAAGGCCCTCTTACTAGACTTGGCAAGTTTTCATGGGGAAATTTTGCCAAAAACTTAGCCCCTACCTCCACGACTCAAATTAAGACTTTTTCCTTATTCACAAGCAAGTAATCATAAAAAAATATAGGCCATAGACTGATGGAATTGTAGCATAATAATGTTGTTTTTGTACTTATTCTACAACCAAAGGTACACTAGCCAAATATTATACTATCTATTCTTGGTCCTACTCTGAGTATGGAGGCATGTTGACCAAATAATGAGCCAAAGGATTTTGACTCTATTACCCCAATTAAGTGTTGTAAGGTGGATAATGATCCATCTCATAAACAATATAATTTCCATAAGGGTATTGAACAAAGTCTTCTTGTGAGGCAACATTTCCATATCTTAGATTGTACATGACACCACTATGTGTATAGTGAGACA
Source organism: Torreya grandis (assembly GCA_037957365.1). NCBI lineage: Eukaryota > Viridiplantae > Streptophyta > Pinopsida > Cupressales > Taxaceae > Torreya > Torreya grandis. Next base: position 4,779,533 of record JARHVA010000082.1, on the reverse strand, counting down.
TGGTCAAATCAATGGTGAATGCTTCACGACAAAAGGGGATTAGAATTCTAAAAACTTTGAAAAATAATGTCTAAAAAAGACAAAAGGTTCAAAATCTATTTAACTTGGTCAAAGAATGGAGTTGTATCTCCAAAAATGGTTTAAGCTAAGACTTGGTATAAAATATTATAACATCAAATGTCTAATACTAAATGTCTCACAAAAATAGGACAAGTAGATGAACTAAACACTCCAAATACATCTAATCTAGGAAAAATAAAAGTTCTTGGTCTTTTGGTCAAATGCGGTGTCAAAAGATAGGCTCAAACAAAGGCATGTGCAATGACTTTTGGCCACATGTGGCATCAAAATCTAGAATTTTAAACAAAGGTGTATTTAATCTAACAAACTTGGAACACTTTGACATAAACAAGGCACTTGACTTAAGATATGAACTTGATCAAATTGGCATGAGGCACAAAACAAAAAAAACTTGGAGATAGACTATTTTCTCCCAAATAAAGGCAAAAACAAATAATTTTTGAATTTGGGGAAAGAATTAACCTAAGTTACATAACCCAAAAGAGAAAGATCGGTATCTAAGCCCTAATTAGACAAGTCTTAAATAGAAATCAATCAATCTTTAGATCAATACTTGTCAAGGTTAATTAAAATTTCAACTTAGGAAAACTAGGATATTGATTTAACAAGCTAGAAAAAATTAAATGGCATAATGACCACTAAATAAGGATTTAAAGGCACATGTGAATTGGTTTCAAATGTGAACCTTGGACACAAGACAAGCCGAGCTTATGAAATTATTTGAGAAATGTAACAACATTATCACTCTCTTAAAGGTACAAATAATGGTTTGTTTTAAAGACCCTAAGGCATAAACTTGAAATGATTTGGGTAATGTAACATTAGCCATTTCAATCAAGTGACATCCACAATGTTTTTGACAAAAAAATCTAAGGTAAAAGCATGGTGTCAAATGAGTAGCATAACACCTCCTCAAACAATGGAATAGTGTGGGCAAATAAATCATTTTGACATGGGAAGAAAAACACAAATGGTTTAGACACAAAGACCAATCAAGTAAAATGAAAAAGACTAAATACAACTAACTAAATCATCATAAGCCCTATAACTGACAAGGTTACATCATATTGCTGAAATCCATATATATATGTTGTTTTGGGAGTATTTTAAGTGTTTATCCAAAAATAAAAGTGCATGAAGTAGTAGGGATTTTACACCCCCTTCTCCCAGAATATTGTACAATGACATGGACCTTCAGGCTACTTGCCCTACATTAACAATATTTCTATGATAAGTGGGGTTTGTCTAAAAATTAAATTTTTGATTGTATAGGGGTCCCAAGCATGGCTAACACTAGAGATGCTTCATGTCAATTGATTTCATATTGATTAAATTACTATGCAAGGGTCTATTCCTTTGCATAGTGATTCCATCTGTGTACTGTTTAGTGGAATCCCCTAGTTAACTAGACCTAACTCGGGTTTTTGTTATGAAAGGAGAGGTTAATTTCTCAACCCCTTAGATATCTTCATATGTGTACCCTAATTTGTATACCCCACCATGGATTGGGGTTGAAAGAGTATTGAGAGATGAAACTCTGGGTAAATGATTCCCTAAAGAACTCGTGAAGAAGCTATGAACTCCCCTTCATAAGACAAATTACATAAAAGAAATGACTAAGTGGAAAACATTTAGAGGTTATTTTTAGATCACCCAAACCTTGTGGGTTTTAGGGAGAGCCTAGAAAATATTATTTCCATTCCTTGGACTATGCACATATTTCAAGTGAAAAGGCACTTTTGGTCACCCAAGTTTCCTATAGGGGATAGGGGGAGAGCACACATGTACTCTTTGTTTAGAATAAATAAACAAATAAGTATCAAATAATACTTTCAAGAGTTTGAAATCTAAGTGAATGTCAATTTTAAACACCAAATGAAATGTTTGATTAAGTTCTTTGGCCCCTTAGTTTAAACTTGCAAATATTGTAAAAATTCGCACAAAACAACTTTAACAAAAATCACTTGGGTTCTTTTTAAAGCACTTGAAACCAAATGCTCAAAACTTAACAATTAGTTTTAGGCACAAAAATGAAGTATTTAAGAATTTAATATTGTAAATTTATGTTCTAATCCCACCTTGGCCCTATAAGGGTTAGAGAGTTTCCTTTTACTTTGCATCACATTAATGATGAGAAAACAAGTTTTCAAAATGTATCTCTCAGGTTTCCTATTTTTAAAACACAGAGACTAATATCAGTCACTTATGATCAATGCCAGTTACTAGGGAACCAATTCTGATTAGTAATAACCAATACTAGTTGATAAAGACTAAGATCAGTTACCTGTGAACCTGAAGTTAAATAAAACATGATTCTAAAAATATTAGTCAATGTTAGTTATGAAAACTTCTCAAAACCTATAACAAGGTGATTAAATAGGGAATATAAAGGTCAATGAAACCAATAAATAACCAGTAGGAATACTAAAAAGATTCAAAATTCAAGTTTTTAATTCATGTGTTTACCCTACATCCTAACTAATGCTAGTTACCTAGAACAAATCTTGATTAGTAAAAACCAATGCTGGTTATGCTTAACAGATGTTGGTCTCTCTATAGATTCAAGTTAGCACAAAAAACACAAATATGACAAAAATAAAGCTAAAACTCCAATTTTGAATATATTCAAGCATTCATTTAAAAATTTTGAAGTTGCATATTAGTCTCTTTAGTATGTGGAATGTGTTTATGTCCCATCGGGTGTGTCATTTATGATAATAGGAATTTGAAAATAGAGAGGAGGTTAGATCAAGTGTTAGTTTCAAAAAATAATGAAATTAATAAAATAACATGCTAACATCTCTAAGCTTAGATCATAGGGGGAACATAATGAACTAAATAAAATTAAAAACCCAACTAAATTTCAAAGAATAATAATCTTTACCTTATTTGAGATCTCCAAAGGATCTATTCGTGGCTTGCTCGGTTTATGCTCAAAGAGTCTTTGGTAATGGAGTTTTCTTTGCTCCTCTCCTTGCCACCATTATGGCTTTATATGGCTTGTTTTTGTTTTATGGCTTAGCTCAATATTTTAGAATTATAACATTATTGTCATGAGTCTTATGCAAAAACCTGCATTATAACTCTACAATATCCAAGCTCTCCAAATGAAGAGGCAAATCCTTGTACTTATAGGCTTAGGAACTAACCTCAACTCAAGGTTAGTTAAAGTGTAGTTTAAACATGGAATGGGTTAAAACCTAACCTAAGTGAGTTAATTAACCCTAGTAGAGCTAACAGGTGTTAATAATTAATGATATGCAATGAATAAACATGGGTGAGATATTTTCAAAGGCTTGAAAACTCATAAAAGGTAATCATGAAAAGCTAGGATATTTGAATATTTGAATTTTCTTTTTTAGAATTTCATTAATTACACATGGATAATTCAACTAGGTATTTAATTTGGTTTAGCTTGTTAATTATTTTGATTAGGCTTTTAACATTTTACAAGATTTTATTTTTATGTCCATATGCCTCATTTAATAGGTATATAGGTCAAATTGCATGTTATGATGCTATAAGATGATTAGAGGTGAATACATGAGAGGTTTTTGTTACTTGTGATAGGATACCCCAATTAGGGATGTCTCAATGAGATTTTAAGCTTTGACAAATGATGCACAAGCAAATTTAGGATGTTTAGTGATTTTTAGGCTTAATTTGCAATGGTTGGTAAGAATCGGTCTGAAGTCTGGTCGAAGGTCATTGGTGGCCAATTTTAGGTGTCTATAGTTAGGATATTATACCACCCATTTTTATCTCTCTAAAAAATATTATTAAACTGACTTAATATACTCCAAAATTGATGTAGCTACCATAAAACATACACCAAAAATACATGAAATAATATAAATTAATGAGAGCTTTAAATAAAAATAATATACAAATTTAATACTGGTAACGTGACTACCTCTTTATATTGAAAGTATTTGGCCTAAATTTCTAGTATAAAAACAACTCTTTTCTATAGTGAATACCTCAACCACTATCTCTCATTAAACGTATATCAATAATAAAGAGGCTAGGGATAGGGTTTGGAGAGTATTTAAATTTTAGTAAAAGTGTCTTTAAAGATAAGATTTTACTATTAATAGAAAAAATCATTTAAGTCAATAAATTGACTGATACTCTTATCACATAATAATTTGTGGATAATTGTGCATCAATTACTGATTATCAATGAGTTATCAATGACTATTACAAGTGAATATTAAAACCATACAATACTGTAAGGGTAATTAAATACACTAACAATTACCTTAGGAACACTTGAGAAAGTGTGGACCAGTTTCGAGGTCTAATTATTGGATTTACATCCATCTCTATTTTGTTATAATAGTAGCAAGACCTCAATAGAAAGAATAAGGTGCTTCCTCAAGAATTGGTACTTATTGTATTTAAATTCTTTGTTTAGGCATTTTAAGTTCTAGAATAGTTTAGGTATTGATTTGTTTTTGTGCAAAGAGGAAACATTTGACACTAAGGTTTTAATCACTTGTTTATAGGTTGCACTTTATGAATTAACATTTGTAATATAGTTTCATCATTATGGGAGATTATTAAATTGACATAGTCATGACTTTAGAAAAGTTTATGTTTATTTTTGAAATCTTTGTAAATATTTTTAAATGATTATAAATAAAAATAGTAAGATAATAATGATGAGTTTAGTTGACATTTTGGGTTGAGAAACTTGACATAGTTGAGGGAGAATAAAGAGAATGGGTATAACTTAGGAAACCTAGTACATGAAACCATTTATGGGGAAAATATATGAATTGAGGAACCACTTCATGGTCATTACTTAACCTATGGGATCATAATAATATAAAATAAGTACATAGGGAGAAGAAGATGCTCAAATCATGGTAGTAGTGGAAGATGGAGGGAACATGGGAAGAAGAATAATTATTGTCATAGTAGGCATGTTACTCTTCCCTTACCTCTAAGATTTATTTTAGTATAAAACCTAATGATGACCTACAATAATCATTTTTGAAAGTGAATATGAAAGCATATCCTCAGACCTATGGTATACATTTATTTACATATGTGTCAGAATATGTATATGCCTATAGGTTGAAGGCATATGATTTCCATTAGGGCCACTTATATCTCTTCTATTGTTTACCTAAACCCTATTGTATAAATATGTTTCCCCTTATAGGTTTGGATCAAAAAAATTTATATTTCATTTAATTAATTACTTTTTTATAAACCTCAATACTACTTTGGAATTAACACACTAACAATGTATGTTTTGATTGTATATAGTAAATACTCCATGATTTCTTGTTATGGTTACTATATTCTATGTTAGGTGTTAATTTAAGGGTTGTAATTAATATTTAGGTTAAACCCTAAATTTCATTAGAAGGAATAATATTAATCTATTGAGTGGTTTCATGGAGAAACCCTAGCTAGGAAGAGTATGGGTTTGGTAAGGCTTTGTAAAACCTTTGGTACATTTCTTTTCTTGCAATAAAATAGTAATAAAGTGGTTATATTCTATTAGTAGAGAAATGTGTATTTTGTGTTTTATATATTCTATTAAATTCATAATGCCAACTATACAAATACATTATGGCTAAACATCTCTAATTAAAAATGAAATAAGTGTTATTAATGACCTTACTCTATTGGTACTTTGTGCTTAAGTGAATGTGTAGGAATTGAACTTTCATTTATTAGGTTGGTTATCTAATACTAAGAGAAACATGCATTGGTTGATGTTATTAATTGTATTATAATACCTTTTGTTTTTAATATTGGTAAAAGTAGGTTTTATATGGGGACCCTACCCCTTACAATGACAGAGCAAAATAGGTCTAGAGACCATACATAATAGTGATTTAGCCAAAGAAGAAAAAAGGTAACAAACATAAAAAAAAGTAGGAAAAAAGTAGTAGAAATATATGAGGCTAAATTATTGGACCCATCCAATATTTATAAGCCTTGGACCAATTTTGAGTGAGATTCTATAGAGGAATATTTTTATTCTTTCTAGGATGAAACTCGAGCTTTTATTCAACAATGCCTTTCAATTTTGTATCTTTTGTTTGGAATTGAACATTTTCCTCTTTTCCTTTAGTAAAAGAGTTTAGTGTTTCTATGCTTTGCAGGCTCTTCATCACTATGAGTCTTCTATATTCAACTAGGGTGTTGAGATTTTCATTTAAAGAAACATTTTGCTTTTCTAGATTAAACAATTTTTCCTTGATTTGGTGGAATTCAATATTGATTTTAATGAGATCATATTTGGTACAATAAATGTCATCACTGAGACTTAAATTTATAAGTTCATCCTTGCTTATTTTTGGGTCCTTCAAGAACCATCGAAGGATAGATTTGTATAATTTAACCTCATCCTCTATCTTACTCAATCTAGATTGGTATTTATGATCTTCCATAATCTCGTTGAATTTAGGTGGAGGATTAGAATGGATGGGGAGTGAGTTGTATGGGGTTTCAAAAGAGTATAATTAAAAACATTATAAGGAAGGATCTAATTGAGAATGTGCAGGATATTAGTAATGTATTCCAATTTATTATTATCATCTCGATCAAGGGAATTGGGAAGGGGGGTGTGAACAGGGGTGGTGGGATAAGGGGAGGGTGGAGGGGAAGGGTTTGGAGTGGGATTAGGGGAGGGTGGATGGGAAGGGTTAGGGATGGGATTAGGGGATGAGGGAATAGGGGAAGAAGAGGGAGCTTTGCTGACATATTTATTTTTTAGCAGGGGTGGATGAAATATTAAAAAGGCTCTACAATTTTTTTACCCATTTTTTTGATCTTAGCTAGAGGGTGATAATCCTGATCACTATTGTCACTTTCAATATCAATGGGTTGTTTGGATTTATTGGAAGAAGTCTTAGTGTAACTTACCAAAGTCCTTGAGGGGATGTTATGATTAGGAGTAGGTTTAATAGGTTTAGGGAGAATAGGGGGTGGGGTTGGAAGCTTGGAATAATTTATAAATCAAAAATATGATGGCTTGGTGGAGGTATTTTTTCCTTTCCCATTTTAACCTCATAGATTGAAGGTTACAAAGAATGAAGTTTATAAAATGGAAGATTGAGAGGGATTTGATGATGCAAATAGTTAAGGAAGGGTAAATCAAAGTGATGGACAAGAGTGTACCTATCGTCCAAAGTCTCATATCACATGATCTATTCAAAAACTCTATCAAAGGGTTTGAGGACATATTTATTTAGGAATCCACTAATGCACTCAATAGTTTTCTCACCATCCTTTAGAAACTTATCCCTATCTATTTTTTAGTCCCTACTAAACTTGGTAAATTTCACATCCTCATTTTTTAAACCTATGACTTGAGCAAGAAGGCCTTCAATGATCTCTATGGTGACATTGTTTATGGTTACCACATGATCCTCCCATAGTTCTACAAATTTACTTCATAAGTGTTTATCATACCCATAGATGTTGGAGATAAAATTAGTCAAGCCAATATTTTTTAAGATATCCCATACTTTTGTCCTTTTTTAGGTGCTTAGTAGTCATTAGGTCAATTATATTTAGATCCCCTTCCATGGTGGTATAAATTTGGGTGTTGTGGAGCAAAGAGTGGTGACTGAGTTGCTAGGAATTGTGGAGTGTGAAATTATAAAGTTTCCTTCTAATAAAGTTATAATTCTATAAAGTATCATTCCAGGTCTCACATGCTAGGAAGCCAATAGAGTTTGGAATATGATTGTATTTATTCATTGGAGTATGTAGAGTGGTGTGAATTTCATAATCATAATTTTGATATAACATCTCTTTCTCTATTAATGATTTCATTTCAATCATGAGGGAGGATGAATTCCTTTTTCCAAATTTTCAAATCTATCATCGTTACCCCTCTATTGGTAAATTAATCAGCTAAGTGGTTACCTTCATGGTAAGTATGTTGGCATTTGACCTCTTGGAATCCCTTGCCTATCTCCAGGCTTTCTTGAATGATGTAGTTAATGGTCCATGAGGCTTTGTTTAAATTGTTGAGGTAATTTATAATGTTGAGGGAGTCACCCTCAACTAGGAGTTTGCTAATTCCAATATTTTTGGCCACCTAAATTCCCCATAGGGATGCTAGTTCCTCAAACTTATGATTGGTTTGATGACCCATGCGACCTTCATATACAGTTAACAAAAGACCCATTTCATCTCTTAACACATCACAACCTACAAAAAATATAGGGTTCCCTTTGTAATCCTTATCAAAGTTAAGTTTGATCCTTCCTTGATTTGGGGGTATCCATTTTGTTTTGTTCCTAATTTCATTTCTTGGGTCATTTGTTGTTATGGATGAGAGAGAAAAAATCTAATTTTTTGCTATGCTTTCTTCATATTGTGATAATTGTTGATCCTTTTATTTTTTTGAGTATCCACAGTTTTCAATAATAGAATTAAAAACTTTTACAACAACCTTATCAAAATTCTTGATGGAGTCCCTGAAGATCCTATTATTTCTTCCTTTCCACACTTTCCAAATTAAGTGTAGGAAAGAGAAAGTCCATATTTTCATAAGAATCTTGTTGGAGAAAGGAGATTCCCAAGAAACTTAGGAGTTATTAAGATAAGTAGGGTGAATTTATTATATTTCAAACGTATCAAGGAGAAGGCCCCATATCTTGTGAATAAAAGAACATTATAAAAGGAGATTGGGGCTAGTTTCAAAATTAGACTCACAAATAACACAATGATGGACCAACGTGAGAACATGTTTAGCTAAGTTGTCAGGAGTGAAAATATTGTTATGAATACATAGCTAAAGGAATATGTTGAATTTTAGGAGAATATATTTATCCCAAATTATGAACCATTGGAAATTCTTTATATTGGGAGGGATAATATGGTTATATCTTGACTTCACTTCATACTCACCACTAGGAGTGGCAGTCCAAGTTATGGTGTCCTCTTTGAGGAGATTAGGGATGTGAATAGCCTAAAGGATAATATTTAGATATCAAATTGTAGTGGCATATTCAAAATTGACATTGGCAATTTTAAGGTGCCTTCAAGTTCTTTTGTTACTCTAAAATTTAATATAGTCAACCACCATATTGCCAAGATGTTGTTGAATCTAATATTTAATTTGAAACCATGATTCAAGATTAGCCAAAGGGTGATCAAGTAACTAGGGGTCATCCCAAAAATATATTTTGACTCCATTTATAAGCTTCCATATGTATCCTCATTTAATGATCTCCTTACCTTTAATGAGCATTTTCTATATGGAGGAACCCATGGTAAAGGCATTGTCATTTAGAAAAGAGATTGTTGGTCTATGCTATAGATATTTAACACTTAGGATAGTTATCTAGAGTTTTGATTCCTTTATGAATATCCATACCATTTTCACTATGAGATCCTTGTTCATAATATTTATCCTTCTTACTCCAAATCTACCATATTACTTTGGAAGAGTAACTCGATCCTAGAAAGCTAAGGGGAAATGATGAATTGATTTAGTGCCAGTCCAAAGTAAATATTTTTGAACCTGATCAATATTTTTGCTGATGTATGAAAGCATTTTGAAGAGAGACATAATGTAAATTAGGAGGCTTTTTAGAATGATTTTTAGGAGCATGAGATTATCTGCTTGAGATAATAATGCTCCCTTCCATCCAGCTAGTTTTTTCATGAAACATTCTAACAATGGGTTCTATAATTGAATGGGCATCTTACTTGTAAAGAGAGGCATACCAAAATAAGTTGAGGGAAGAGGTTTGATGGAACAACCCAATATTATGGAAATTTTAGTCTTTCTAATCAACAAAGTATTAATAAATAAAATAATGGCTTTTTCAAAGTTGATGTTTTACATAGACACTTTTGCATATTATTGAAGGATGTTCTTGATTTATTTAGCTTCTTTGATAGATGATATGACAAGGGAGATAGTGTCATCCGTGAACTGTTGATGAAGCATGGGAGGAATGCCAGCCACTGATGTGAATAATTTGATAGTTCATTTTCTCTGGGATTTAATAAGATTCCTACTAAGATTATCAACAAACATTATAAAGAGGAAGGGGGATAATGGATCCCCTTTCCTAATTCCTCTTTTACTATTAAAATAACCCATATGTGAGCCATTAAAAAAAATGGAGAACATAGATATACTTATGTAATTTTGGATGAGTTTATGAATTGATTGATAAAATTCATATTTCTAAAGAACCAGATCTAGATAGAGCCAATCAACCCTATCAAAAACTTTGCTCATATCTAGTTTAAAAAACATTCTTGCTTCCTTACTTAATTGAATAGAATACATAGTTTCATGTACCATGAGAATACCATATTGAATTTTTCTTTCTTAGACAAATCCACTTTGGTTTTGAGATATAAATTTGCACATTAAAGGATGAAGGTGAAGAGCTAGGAGTTTAATAAAAAAATTGTAAACAAAATTTCATACCCTTATGGGACGAAAGTCCTTGAGAGAAGAAGCACTAGAATTTTTAGGTACCAATGCTAGAAATATGTTATTAGTTCCCTTAAAATCTTACCGGCCAAGAATAATTTTGTAGAATCTTGGATCAGATTAGATTTGACTATTTCCTAAAATATTTAGAAGAATGCTATCAAAAATCTATCAAGCCTAGGAGCCTTGTCCTTTTAAATAAGAAATACATCTTTCACTTCTTATTCAGAGATATTCTTGAGAATGTTTACATTATCATAATCATTAATGAGAGTAGGAATTGACTAAAGAAATGAATTATATTTAGTTATATTAATAGGATTGTTGGATACAAATAGATTCCTAAAGTTACTAATAATTTATTCCTTGATCTGGTATGGCTCTTGAAAAACCAATCCATCTTCACAAGTTACTTTATATATCTTATTGTGGATTTTATGTTTTAAGGGAGATAAATGGAATAATTTTGTATTTTGGTTACCTTATTTAAGCCAAATTACTCTAGATTTGAGATACCATAAGTTTTCCTCATGAGCCACTATATTTATATAGTCACTAAGAAGTATTTTTGCTTTTGAATGGAGTTCATCATTCAAGCATGCATTAGCCATTTATTGTTCTATAATGGTGAGGTTATTTTCAACTTTCTCTTTTTGGTAGAAAATGTTTCCAAAAACATTGTGATTCCATATTTTAATGTTTCTTTGGAAATTTTTTATCTTTTGAGTAATCTTATACATGGTTGTACCTCGGGTATGAATTTCACAACATTACTGAACCCTTTCTTTATCTCTAGATGTGAGAACCACATGTGCTTGAATCTGAAGGGAGCTTTATCTTTTTTGAAATTATTCTCCATAATCAGAATAATTAGATTGTGGTCAAAACTAATATGATGAAGAGAAGAGGTTGAAATATTAATTCAACAACCAATTGGATTCTATAAGATCATGATCAAGGTGAACCTAGATCAAAATCTCCCCAAGAAGTCTATTTGACTAGGTAAAAGGTGGGCCTCTCATTTCCACATCAAAAAGGTAATTATAAGAAATGAATTCTAAAAGTTCCTCCATACCATCTAAGTAAATATAAGAACCCCATTTTTATCACAATGGAAAATTAGGGTGTTTAAATCACCTATGATGATCACATTAATATCTTTACAGGTTGATCTAAAAGTACTGAGATCAGGCCATAGTGTAGACACCTAACTCTAGCCACCGATAACCTCCAATTTGGCTTTTGACCAATTTCCACCTAAGATGCACAATTTATCCTAAAAACACTAAAACATGATAAATGATGTGAAACTAACATATTTAGATACTTATTTTGGCTAGGGTATCCCTAAATGGGGCAATGCAATTTATGGGCTAGCTAATTTTGATCAGTTCATTTCAAGTCAAAATGCCAATTTTGCACCTAGGTGCTCTGGATTGCTCTTTCCTATAAAAGTATCTTACACAAGATGTGTGCCTTCATTATTAATTTTTGGTAACATCCTCAATGTGAATATGGTTCCAATGCATCTGACAGTGACTTCCAATTCCAATCTAGTCAAATTTTGGACCAATAACAAGGCATTTTGATCAATTTGGGTAATTTGTGCACAAAGTGCTTAATCATGATTAAGAGATAATTAACCCAAATCAAGGCATCATCAAGAATTCCATGGAAACTTGTTAAATACTTGTTTTTATAAATGAATATTGAATATCTACATCATCAGGTGACCTCATTTCTTGGGAAGACATCCCTAGGCCATAAATGCCACAAATATTAGGATTCATGCCCTCCATGCCTCTTAATTGCCCCTTCTTCCAATGTTATGATGAGGATAATTTAAAAACTTAATTACAAAAATTGAATTAATCCTCAACCACACATCTCAATCTCAGGATGGATGGTTTAGGTTGATTCTGGACATTTGTAAGAATCTATAAAGAGGAGGCCTTACCACATCATTCAAAAATATTTGATTATGCAATGTTATAATGCACAAATGGTTCCACAAGCTTCAAGAAACTAGTGTTACCATGATAAATTGATTCCAAGCCAAGTCAAGCCACAAGCCAAAAGTGCTAAGGAGAGATGGAGGTAGCCAAGCTTCCATTGCCAAGGACTTCATGAGCACAAGTTGAGCAAGCCACTACTACAAAGGCATTTGGAGCATCCAAGGAAGGTGAAGGAATTTTTGTGTTTTATTCCTTAATTTTTAGTTATGTTTTTCATTTATTTTTGTTGAATAATCTTGCCCTAGTGTCTATTCCTTGAAATGTTATGCTATTAGTGTGTTTATTTCATTTTGGAACTAACACCATACTAACCATCCTCTTTTGAGTTAAATTCCTAGATCATGTTATGGCACGCTCGGTGGGACTAGATGCATCTCACACCTGAAGAAGATCATTTTGAAACTCTAAAATATTTATTTGGACCCTTAAAACTCTTGAAAATTGATTTTCTAGCTTTATTTTGCCATTTTTGGTTGTCACAATTATACATAGTAATAGATGTCAGCAAGTAAGATTGACATCGATTACATGACTTAGTCAACATCGGTTAGCAAAATCGACAGTGGTTATTGGTTATCCAAGGTAACCATCATTGGTTGCATATAACCGACGTTGATCACTATGTTTTTCCAAAAATATAGACTCGAGAGCTATTATTTTGAAGTTCATTATTTCAAACCAAAAGAGATTCAAAGATAAAGGACATGCTAACATTTTTGCTGCCGAACCAAGCTTGATATTTACTCAAAACATGTTTAAATTACCTTTGCATGCTTAAAAATCAATTAGGAACCTTGTTTTGGGTGTTTAACAAATAATTTAGATGTTTTTGGTGAATTTTTTCAAATTTTACAACTAAGACCAAGGGGTCAAATGAACACAACCAAATCTTTCATTTGGGCTTAAAATTGAACACACTTATCAATTTTTGTTTGCAATAGTTCTTTAATCAAATTTTCGTTTGGTAAAAAGAGAAATGTTGCATGTATGCTCTTCCATTTGTCCCCTATAGGGAACCCTTGGAATCAAAAGTGTCATTCCTATTGTAAGCAGCCTAGTCCAAGGATTATAAATAATCTCATCTAAAGCACTCCCCAAAAAATTGTCAAAGTTTGGGTGACCTTGAAAATGACCCTAAAGTCTCTCTATTTCATGCTTTCTTTATTTTTATGAAAACTTGGCTTGAGAGGGGGAATTCGTCACCTCCCACAAGTTCTTTAGGGAAGCTTTGACTTGGGGTTTCATCTCCTGACATTGACTTCATTTGGCTCCTTTGGAGTTACACATGGGACATAGTGGCACTTTAGACATTGCACTATGCTGAGAAAACAACAAGATGTAGTGGTTACAAAAAGGACTAGAAATTTTTGCAATAAGAAAATTGATATGGACCCAAAATCCATGATTTTATTTTGCATTGTTTGGCATGAAAGTCATTGTGCAATTGATTCCCCTAAATCATTCAGAAACTTGTCAGATCTTAGACAAATCCCTACTTACCATAGAAGTATTGTTGGTGTAAGTTGTGTCTCAAGGTCCATGTTTTAGTACTATCATTTGAGAGAATGGGGGTGTAAAAACCCTACTATATAATGTGCATTTACTTTTGGATGAACACTTAAAATCCTCTCAAATGACGTGTATTGATGGATTCCAATAATACCAAGCCACCTTGTCAGTTTAGGATTTAAGAATGGTTAATTAATTGGTCTTGTCCTAGATTAAAGTCTTGGTTGGAGTAAAAACTTGGTGTAAACAAACAATCCAAACCAAACACATAGTCCAAATTTTCCTTTGAACAAAGAGGCATTATGCCGCCCGCATGAGATCATCAATTTTCCTTGTTCAATGTTCATCATAAGCTTAAGAGTCATATCATCCACTTTGATGCAATTATGATACCCATTTCAGTCTAGACCTTTAACAAAGTTGTTTAAGTCCTTCACTTATAATCTAAATTCAAAATTGCACCTTTATAAGCTCATAGGGTTGATGTGTTAATTGGGTTCACCATTTGCACTAAACTTTAGGGAACTTAGGTTCAATTTCCAATTTGGGTTGAACGATATTTAAGACTCATAATCATTGTCATCAATTGATAGACTTAAGCCATTTTGTGTTAACCACTTACACTTTGAGTCTATACTCCACAACATTTTTGAGTTAAGAAAAGTAGTGTTATGCCATCAAAATTGTGGGAAAATGTCTTTGCCTTAGAGAGTTTTTAAAATAAACCTTTTTTGTCACACCTTTTTGGTAGTATAGTGTCGTTATGCTACCCAAAACATTTAAAATATCATTTCATAGACCCTCTTGCATAGATTCCAAATTTATTCCTACATTTTTAGACCAATCCAAGTTTACTTTTGTGATCTTTTGTCTAAAATAGTTATAATGTTCACTTTTGTCTATCTTGCTTGTTAAAAGAACCAAGTTTTATACCATTTTTTTGAGAAAATAAACTATTTCTAAAGTGCCTTTTATTTCATACCTTATAGCTAGTTGATTAATTTCATGTCCAAGAATCAAAAGACTAGTGTTTGTTAGAAGTGTTTCAAATCCATTAGATTAAAACTTTCATCTATTTTCAAAGTCTAGCATTTGAAGTCATTTGGCCAAGATTCCTATTGCATGCCTTGTTTGAGCCTAGATTTTGATGCCACATTTGGCCAAAAGACCTAGAAACTTTTAAATTCCTAGATTAGACTAATTTGAAACACTTTGACCTTAGAGTTTAGAATTTTTATTTTAGGACCATTTAATTGCTTATCTTTGTGTGAATAGTGAAATGTTAGATACTTCATACTAGATTTTTCCTTCATAAATCTTTGCATAAACCTTTTGGTCCTTTTGAAAAATCTAGACCAAGTTGGAACATCATCTATTTTAGACATTGTCCTTTTTTAGAGTTTGAATAACTCTTTGACCTTTATTGCAAAACCATTTACTATGGATCCCAACATGTATTCCTACACTTGTAGTGGACTCATGTATAATCCAGGGGTTAGTAATATAGTTACGTAGGAAGAAATGGTGCAAGACCCCTATGCAGATAATATTGCTTATGAGATGGATTCTTATTCCTCTTATAATAATCAATCAGGGGCACAAAGCCAAGATCTATTGGCTAACTATTTGGTTAACATACCACCTTATTCAGAATAAGACCAAGAGCAAACTGCACAATATCTAGCTATAATACCTATAGTAGATGAGCCAGTACTTCAAAAATCATATTATACTAATATAGTTTCCATGTATGATCCATTTTTATTTGAGTGACATTTATTAGAGAACAAAGACAAGATTTTGGTTAGAGCCATAGAGGTAGGGGCCAAGTTTCCAATAGACTTCCCCCATGAAAATTTACCAAGTCTATTAAGAGTGCCCCATAATATAATTTATGATCAATAGGTGATAGGATCTAGGCTCACAAAGCTCTGACACCAATTGTTAGGATTAGGAACACAATTGATTACCTTGTATAAGCAACTAAACACAAAATTTAACCAGAAGTAATAAGTAACTAGAAATAAAAAACAACACAGAATTTGAGAGACAATACAATCTTGTATTAATACTCTTCCAAAAGGAAATACAATGAAGAAATCACACTCTTCCCACACCTCTAGGGCATACCAGTAATTCTCCCTCAAGAGTTCTCTCTCTCAATTACAAACAAAATCAACTCAAACACAAAATTGTTGTTTCAACCAGTCAGTAACAATACTACTAGTACCACCAACCAGTAAGTGACAATCAACTCAACCATTGTTGCCTACTTCTAGTACCACTGAGTACACACACATACTCCAAGTAGATCTCCCTGATCTTGCTCCTTGTTGTGTTGCAGATCTCCTTTGACCTTGTTATCTCGCAAATCTCCTTTGACCTTGCACACACACACACACACACCTATAGATCAACTGACCTTACTTACCATGTAGATCTCACCTAATCTTGAATAACCTGCAGATCAACCTGGTCTTGCACACCTGTCGACCTAGATCTTACACTCGAGAAGAACCCTTGTTCTTGCCTCACCAAGTCCTTATGATCCTCCAAATTACAATATAGCCCCATGGGTTAATTAAATAGATCCCATATAAATAAAAATTAGACTTTCAAATTACAATAATTAGAAATGCAGACTCAAGAATAAAATTAGTCTTTACATGCAAATTGGCCATTCAACAAACTAACTTTTTGTGTAACTAATAGTTCTGAAATGCACAGGTGACTGACATCAATCACTGTCTATCTAGAGATGACCGACATCAACCAATAACTGACCAATGCCAGTTGCTTCCTGTCTACCCCTGATCGACGTCAATTGGCCTGATCGACGCTGATTACTATGACACTCAACTCCTCCTCCATGTTTGCATTAGTGAAGATTTTAGCTCCACAACCGAACAATCTCCCACTTGGAGATAAATAGCTGCACCTATACCTGTACATGTACATCATCTAATTTTGTTTCCTAGCTTGTATCCCTCTTCAAGTTCAGTCTTGAAGACCAACCCCCACAAATCCTGTGATGCTACTCCTGTCATCCAAGTCACCTGCCATATCTGAATCTACATACCCATGTAGAGAAGTCCCTAACCCTGCATAGCATGAATCCCTATTGCTGGTCCCTCTTAGATACCTAAGAATCCACTAAACTACTTTCCAGTGCTTCTTCCCTAGATTGGCCACAAACTTGCTGACAACTGCTCGACACCACCGACTCTGGTCTGCACATGACCGACATCAGTACTTACCTGATCGACATCGGTTCTCACCTGATCGACATTGGTAACTATGTTTTCTTGTGAGTGATGACTTTTATCTATGAGCTCACTTTGGATCAAAACCCTGTCCAAACTGCCCTGCTCAGAATTATTCAGCCCCTTGAGCTGATCTCTATCCATCATCTTCTCCATGAAAACCAAGGCTTTCCAATTCTTAATTTTGTCAAAGACATCTAACTTCCTCTTAAGAACATGCATCCCCTTCTTACTCATGTGACCAAGCCTACAGAGCCACATCTTTGCATCTACATCTGAAGTAGATAAACCAGAAGGAGAATCAGTAATACAAGTAGATAGGTAAAGAGTACCTACATTCTTACCACATGCTAATTCAAGTGCATCCTCTATGAGAGTTACTGTGCATCCCTCATCACCCAAATTTCCTATAGAAATTAGACTCTTCTTCAGGACTAGGACTTGCATGACATCCTTCAACACCCATGTGTTGCCTGTCTGCAATTTCAGCCGCACTTCCCCTTTGCCAACAATTTGACAAGGCTCACCAACCCCTAATTAAATCTTTCCAAAGTCTCCTTGGACATAATCATGGAAAAATACTCTATTTCAGGTTGCATGGAAAGAGACAATAGAATCTAAAACCCAAGATTCTACTTTATCCAAGGAACATACAAGAGCATCCTGTGCAACAATACCTGCAACATCTGCTTCTTCATTTCCTTCATGCCGATCTTCTACCAACCAACAATCTTTCTTTACCTGCTCTTTCTTTCCATAATTCAGTAATTGATAATTCTTGCTTTTGAATTCCTCCATTCTTAGTGTACTTTTTTCTACCATTGATATACTCCCACTCAATTAGAAACCCCTGAGAGTGACTTGTATTCAACAAACACTTAACACACTCTGAAACCAAGGTGTTAGTGAACCTTGCTCTGAGAACATTCAACCTAGCTCTGATACCACTTGATAGTGGTATCACTTGGTGAACTAGCAACTCAGCTCTGATACGACTTGATAAGATCTAGGCTCACAAAGCTCTGACACCAATTGTCAGGATTAGGAGCACAATTGATTACCTTGTATAAGCAACTAAACATGGAATTTAACTAGAAGTAATAAGTAACTAGAAATTAGAGACAACACAAAATTTGAGAGATAATACAATCTTGTATTAATACTCTTCTAGAAGGAAATACAATGAAGAAATCACACTCTTCCCACACCTCTAGGGCATACCAATAATTCTCCCTCAAGAGTTATCTCTCTCAATTATAAACAAAATCAACTCAAACACAGAGTTGTTGTTTCAACCAGTCAGTAACAATACTGCTAGTACCACCAACCAGTAAGTGACAATCAAATCAACCATTGTTGCCTACTTCTAGTACCACCGAGTACACACACATACTCCAAGTAGATCTCCTTGATCTTGCTCCTTGTTATGTTGCAGATCTCCTTTGACCTTGCTATCCCATAGATCTCCTTTGAACTTGCACACACATACACCTGTAGATCAACCGACCTTACTTACCATGTATATCTCACCTGATCTTGCACAACTTGCAAATCAACCTGGTCTTGCACACCTATTGACCTAGATCTTACACTCAGGAAGAACCCTTGTCCTTGCCTCACCAAGTCCTTATGATTCTCCAAATTACAATATAGCCCCATGGGTCTATTAAATAGATCCCATACAAACAATAATTAGAATTTCTAATTACAATACTTAGAATCGTAGACTCAAGACTAAAATTAGTCTTTACATGCAAACTAGCCATTCAACAAACTAATTTTTTGTGTAACTAACAGTTCTGAAATGCAAAGGTGACTGACATTGGTCGCTATCTGTCTAGAGATGACCGACATTAGCTGATAACTGACTGATGCCAGTTGCTTCCTGTCTACCCCTGACCGACGTCAATTGGCCTGATCGACACCGGTTACTATGACACTCAGCTCCTCCTCCATGTTTGCATCAGTGAAGCTTTTAGCTCCACAACCTAACAATAGTCTTATTCTAGCAATCCTATGGCTCTAATCCAAACAATTTACTAAGATCCTAATATATATAATTAAGGTAAAAACATCATGGAAGATCACTTTAACCAAATACAGAGATCATATCAAACATAACTAAATCTAGCACATGATTTCAATTAGATGAACATGGTAAGTAAGCCTCTCATTGATCTAGTTCATTCAATAGGAGTGTTGATAGAGTTAAATGGATAAGAGAATCTAAGTTCTAACCCATTCATACAAATTGCTTTGATAGATAACTTGATGCATATGCCCATTATTAAAGAAGTGTCTTTGGCCTCTACACTAAATAGTGAGCCAAACATAGTAGACAATATGCAAACAACATCCAATCTTAATCAAAGTGGCACTAATGCAAAAATAACTAGCCAACAACATGTTCCTATATTTACTCCTATGAGTAGGTCATCATACCAGGGAGTTAAGATTTTCTACACCCTAACCTCAAGTAGTTTCTTCCTCAAGTATACAACCTATTGGATTAGGTAATCAAACAATGGCTAATGTCATGCCTTAATGATAGAATGTGATGAACCCTACTCCTCCTTACCAAGTAACAAGTAGTATTACACAACAATACGTACAATCTAGTGTAGTAATACAATAGAGGAAAAATACATTACCACATCAATTAGGGGAAACTATGTTCTACCTCAATAGGTAATGATAAATGTACCTCATCATAGACTAATATGCCAATCCAAAATGAAGCAATGAATAGTCAACAATGTGTAAATATTGGTCAATGATAGATGTTGAATCTATAACCTAATTTCACTTCCTCACAAGGATTCATGCAATAAGGAGGTCCCCATGTTTCTAGGGTACCTACTAGACAACCATTGGTTCAAAATGTGCCACAAATCTACAGACAAGGTCTTGGTCCACAAGTTCCCACTCAATAGTAAGGTTCAATTAGTCGATAACATGTCCCTTTTCAACCATAGTAGGCATAATATAGTTATATCCCTCTGTCCCAACCATAAAATCCTAAAGTCAAACTTTTATCACCAACCCAAGCTAGAATATCACATAACCAATTGTGCAACTCCAAGTACATCCTAATCCATGTATGCATATTCCTGGTCCATTCCCCAACCAAACCAATGTACCCCAACAAGTATTTCTATCATACCCTAGTCAAAGTGTCCCACTTATGACCTCCTAACCATCTATTTAAACCAATATTCTCTCTCAAACCAATATTCTTTCCAGTTTCCTATCCTAAGAATTACAACAAATGAAGGATGCAATTGTTGACATTCAAGCTAGTAAACAAACTAAAAAGTTCAAAATGGATGATGTATGTTCTTATCTATTCAACATGGAGTATTTGTAGATACCATTTCCTCTAGGATACGAACCATTGAAATTCAATAAATACAAAGGGAAAGGTGACCCTAAGACTCATTTTATCAAATTCTTTATCACATGTCAACTAGTGGTATATAGAGACATATACCTTTTGTTTTTGTTTCCAAGGAGCTTGGCTGGACAAGCCTTGGAATGGTTTTTGAATTTACCTAAAAATTTAGTAATGAATTTTGATGATCTTTCTAATAAGTTCATATAACACTTTTCTTATAGTCTTGAGCATGATATTTCATTAGTGGACTTAATGCAAGCAAAGCAAAAAGCTGGTGAGAGTTTTACAAGTTATTTACAGTGATGGAGAGCCCTTAAAATCCATTTCACCCATAGTTTATCAGATAAATAGTTAATTGCTATGTTTACCAAAAATTTGCATAGTGAGATAGCTTACTATGTGGAACTACAATGTGTACATACGTTCAAGGAAATCATTAATAAAGATTTGTTGATCAAGTGGGTGCTCATCAATAAAGGAGTCATCAAGATTAATTCAAAAAATCAAAATCAAGATACCAATCAGGAAAATGACCAACATCAACATCCCATTCAAGCACCATCATCACAACTAGCATAGTCCAATAACCAAGAAAGATCGAAGAAATTCAACCACAATAGGAATGTTATGGGAAATGGAGTAACCAAATCCCATCATGTCCAAATGGTGCAAATGTCATCTACACCACCTTTTTAGCTTACTATTACCCAACAACCTCTCTAACCAATATTGTAAGTGCAAAAACTAAGACCTGCATAATAAAAACACTAGCCTTTACCATTGCAAACCCCTCCTCTTAGAAGAACCATGCATGTACATCATGTCTTTAGTGACTTAGGAGAACCTATTGAGTCTATATTTTGTAAGCTTTCTACCATTAATCTAATTATTTAGCCTATACCAAAGCATTATCTGCAAGGCATTATTTATCTTGATTGGTACTATGAAAATGAATTCTATGACTATCATCAGGTCAATGGGCATAATCTATGAATATGTGTCCAAATCAAGCATTTAATTGAGAATATGTTGGAGAATGGGGATATAACATTAGATGATGATGCTTTCAATTCCAATCAAACTCTTGGGATTTATCAAAACCCTTTTCCTTGACATAATAATCAACAACAATAGAATAATCTGAAAAAACAACAATGGCCAGTGTAGTAGAAAAATCAATAGTATCAAAATCAAAAGTCAAACTAGTAGAATCAACAACATCAATAGCAGAACCCATAATGATAGAACAATGGATAAAACCAAGGTCAGAATGGTAACAACTAGAAAACCTACCGTGCATTTACACATGATTACAATAGGGTTATAGGTCATATTATAGGGGGTAGCATTAATACCATTTCCATTAATCCTAGACCAATCACTAATCAGCCTAGACCATTGCTAAATAACAACATTCAACCAAATTACATGGATAATCCTTCTTTGATTTGGGGGTGCATACAAGCAAACTAGGAAACTAGGACTTCCCTTTTTAGAGCTTATATTGATAACTCATTCTTGCCACGTGACCACATGCAATTGTACATGCAACTAAGACTTATCCTATCTAGTCCCACACCATTTCCAACATTGGTTAGCAATAATGGTCTAGTATTTAATCTCAATTGTGTAATCACAACTCAGAGGTTGAAGATTACTATCCCAGGCCCACAACCATCTACCACTTTGCCTATCATCCAACTAACCATTTAACCTCAAAATAAACCATTCACTACTGACCAAGACAAGAAGTTTGATATTATGAAACAATTGTAAAAGACACAAGCATAAATTTTTATTTTATATTTGCTATGAACTTCAATAATCCATAAAAACATCTTTAATGAGTTTTTGACCCAATCCACTATTGCTAGTGACATATCCCTTGATAAATTTCAAGCTTTGGTTAGACACCTAGCTCCAATCTAACAAGTCACATTCAACCAAAGTGATATGTCTTCTCTTGGCCTACTCCATAATAATCCATTATACATAGAGGTTTATATAAGATGGCATAAAGTGAAACACGTCCTTATAGACAATGGATCTAGCCTCAACATAATATCTCTAAAGCTCATCAATATTCTTGGGTACACAATGGTAAATCTCCAGCCAAAAACAATAACCATCAAAGCTTATGATAATCAGGAAAGAGAATCACAAGGCACCATTAATTTGCCAGTTATCATTGGGCCTTTGATCCATGATACACTTTTCCATATGCTTGATCTTGAGTTATCATACATTATGCTTCTAGGTAGGACTTGGTTACATGAGATTCGTCCAGTCCCATCAATGCTACACCAGTGTATCAAGTTTTCCCACTCAGGGATGGAAGTGAATATTCTAAGAGATTTACAACCTTATGAACACTAAAATCATCTTGAGGTTAAATTTCAAATCTATAATTACTAGTACGACATGAATCCAAGTTATAAGTAGGAGAAAGGAAAGGCCATATTTATTGATCCTTCACCTAATAATTTCATAGATCCTAATACCTTAGATTTCCTTTCCCACATGTTGCCTTCTGAAGCTGCTAATCATTTCACCATTTCAGATAATAGATCAGGAGAGTATGTGACCCATGATACGTTTCCTATTTCCAATCTTCCTCATAATCGATAAACCTTTGGGTGACCTAAAGTCACCCCACATATGCATTGGAAACAAAAGACCAAAGATAAGGGACCTATCACATTTGTATCAAAATCTGGCCTAAGACCTAACCCTCTTAAAGGGGATGAATCGTGGTTATATAATGACAACCAAGTTGATTGCTATAAAAATGCAAAGTATCATATTCTTAATAGGATCATGGAGCATCACAATTATGAAGGAAGAGGCCTTAAACTAAATCAATAAGGAACCATCAAGCCAATTTCTATGACTAAATATGAAAGACCTTATGGACTAGGATTTAAATTACTTAGGGGTGACCCCACATATCTTATTCAAAATCCATCACCAATGACTAGTGATGATGATGTCGACAACAAAGTAGAGTCTGATCATAGCCTCACCTTTGATAACCTAGCTGAAACCCACCTATTTGATAACAATGCCATTTGTACCCTTACCATGGCCATTCATCTCAACCCTTTACCATTATATTATCCCCAACTGATAGATTGGGACCAACAAGAATCCAATATGTTGATTGATGAGTTCTAAATTGATGAGGCATTATATGATTTCTTAGGCCTTAGAGATAATGTTCCATTAGGAGTTCACAAATCAAGATTCTCAATCATATTGGATTCTATTACCTATTTTGGAGAGCGAGTGAACACCCTTAGCCAAAAATAAATAAGTAAAACATTGAGGTCCCAAAGTAAGAACCTCTTTAAGGTGCTTTCTGACCAGGTAAAAAGTAAAGATAAAGGCTAGTCTAGAGGTGAAAACCTATTTTAGGTGCCAGTAGACAGGGGTGTTCATTCTTATTTGAAATTAGACTAGGAGACCACCAACGATGAATTTACATGTGGATACAAGTTTAGCTTTGAGAAACAACAAGTATTTGATCAAATTATTCAAGAATTTCCAAAAAAAATTGTCACATGGCTAGATCTCCCATTAGGGGACTCAAATTCATCTTGCATAGGAAAAGTTGAAGAGCAAGTCCTAATAGAAGACCCTAACATAATTCAATAGTTAGGTCATTGCCTACTATCCTATAAGGTAGTTCGACCCTTCTAGTCAAAGATACAATAGAGGTAAATATCGGGACTCCATCAAACCTAAAATGGATAAAACTAAGGGCATCCCTCATTGAGGATGAATGTGACATCTTTACAGCTTTGTTGAGAGAATTTGTAGATATCTTTGCATGGGTGTAATTTGACATGCTAGGTTTAGACCCTACCTTAGTTTTGTACTACCTTATGGTTAATCTTGATGCCAAACTAGTGAAACAAAAATTACATAAGATGTATCCTCACATTATTGTATTGGTAAAGAAAGAGTTGGAAAAACTCTTAGAAGTAAGATGTATTTGATCCATTGACTACTTAGAATGGATCTCTAATGTGGTACATGTTAGTAAAAACCCTGAAGGGATCAGAATTTGTATCAATTTTTGAGACATCAACAAAGCTTATCCTAAAGATGATTTTTCCTTGCCTAATATCGACATGATCATCAACTCCATGATCAGTTATGAAATTCTTTCACTCATGGCTAGATTTTTAAGATATAACTAAATCAGAATAGCACTAGAAGACCAACATAAAACAATGTTCACCACTCCATGGGGAATATTTTGTTATCAGGTAATGCCATTTGGCCTTAATAATGCTAGAGCTACATATCAAAGGGCCATGACTGTCATATTCCATGATATGATGCATGATATTGTTGAAGACTATGTTGATGACATATAAAGAAAATCTAAAACTAGAGCTGACCATCCAGTAGTGTTGCATAAGATATTTGAAAGATTACGGGAGTATAAAGTTAAACTTAATCTAAAGAAATGAGTGTTTGGTGTAACTTTAGGCAAAATAATTGGCTTCATCATGTCTTATATATGTATTAAAGTCAATCTAGTTAAAGTCCATACTATAACTGAGACGTTGCCACCAACCAATTTAAAGTAACTCCATAGTTTTTAGGGTAGGATCCAGTCAATCTGATGCTTCATCTCTTAGTTAGCAAACAAGTGTCATCCATTTACACAACTTTTAAAGAAGGGAGTTTCATTTCACTAGGATGATCACTACCAAATAGATTTTCAACAAATCAAAGACCATCTTATTAATCTACCTATTTTATTACCTCCTATGCCATAAAAGCCATTTTTGTTCTATCTATCAGCTACCGACCATGCTCTAGGGGAAATCTTGGCTCAAAATGATGACAATGAAAAGGATCATGTCATGTACTACCTAAGCCATACTTTAGTTACATATGAACATAACTATGCACCTATTAAAAAAGCTTATCTCACCATGGTCATCATAGCTCAAAAACTACACCATTACATTTTGAATAATAAGACCATGGTCATTTCAAAAGTAGATCCACTCAAGTATCTACTATCTAAAATAGATCTAAAAGGTATAATGGATAAATAAATCATGCTTCTTAGTGAGTTTGACATAGAGTATGTCAATCAAAAGGCAATCAAAGGACAAGTTCTTGCAGATCAACTTGGTAAAACACTTCTCATAGATACACAACCACTCACATGTCAATTTATTGATGAATCCATAATAATTGTCATTGACACACCCCTTGAGGAGTAGCCTTAGAAGCTATATTTTGATGGTTCATTTATTGCACATGGATCAAACACAAGCTTATTATTTATTACACCACAGGGGAATCTAATCTGTAAACCATTTAAAATAAGCTTTCCTTTTACAAATAACGTGGCTGAGTATGAAGCACTTATTGTAAGACTTTGAAAAGTAGTGCATTAGAACATATCTCATATCTAAGTTTATGGTGATTCTCAGTTAATCATCAATCAGGTCACATATTAATTTCAAACCAAAGATGACAAACTAGTTCCATATAGAGCCACGATTGATACTCTTAAGTGACAAATTACCAACATTCCAGTTTGAGCACATACCAAGGGCTAGTAACAAAACTTTAGATGCCATGGCTACTATTGGATCTCCAATTCAACAAATAGATAAATCTAGAGAGTGTCAGTTTCTCATCGAGAATTTGTTAGCACCAGCTCATGAACCTTCAATCATTGTCATGGTTTGTGCTATTGTTGGTCATAATTCTATCTGGTAATCAAATTTTTATAACTACCTTCATGAACAAGTTTTGCCACCTAACCTATCTCAAAAACAAACCAAAGTATTCATTCATCATTCCACTCATTATAATTTACTTGGATCCACCCTTTATCATAATAGCTTTGATGGAACTCTACTTCATTGTTTAACTTCAACATAGTCTACACTAGCAACAAGAGAAGTTCACAAAGGAGTATGTGGAGCTCATTCTAACGGGGCAGTCCTATCCAAAAATATCTTGCATACTAGTTATTATTGGTCCATAATGGATGTAGATGCCACTGCATATGTAATAAAGTGTGACATATGTCAACGGCATGCTAATCTAATTCATGCCCCAACAAAAAATCTAAAACTGATGTTGACACCATGGCCATTTTCTATATGGGAACTTAACCTCATTAGGAAGATCAACCCCACTTCATCTGATGGCCATAAACATATCCTTACTGCCACTGAGTATTTCACTAAGTGGGTTGAAGCTATACCCCTAACTTATGTTATTGGAAAGAAAATTTATAAATTAATTTTCAACCATCTCATTTGCCACTACAATATCCCTTCTAACATTATATCTGATAATAGAGGATCATTCAAAAACAAGGATGTCAACTAGCTATGTACTGAATACAACATCACACAACATTTTTCTATAGCATATTACCCTCAAGGTAATGGCCAGGCTGAGGCATCCAATAAAACCATTATCAATATTCTCAAAAATATTTTTAATGATGCTAGTCATGATTGGCACTTACAAATATTCCTTGTCCTTTGGGTATACCATACCAATTATCGTACTCGCATAAGAGCCACTCTATACTCACTTATTTATGGTACCAAAGCCATCCTTCCATTGAGGTCAAATTGCCTTCACTATACATCTCTTTCAAGCATGCCTTAGATGATCATGACTATTGAGTAGCCCTCCTGTAAGAGCTAGACATACTTGATGAGAAATGCATAGCTATGCTCAATAATCTTCAAGCATATTAGAACTGACTTAAAGGCCACTATAATCAACATGTTAATTATCAAACATTTGAACTTGGTGATCTTGTTCTTAAAGAAAACTAAAATAATACCATGGATGAGAAGAAACATAAAGGGAAATTCAAACCAAACTGGATAAGGCCTTTCATTATCACTACAGATTATGGATTAGGAGCATATAGGCTCACCACACTAGATGGTGATGAACTTCCTGAGCTGGTGAATATTATTCATCTCAAGCGGTACTATGCTTGAGTGTTAATGTATATTATCTATAAGAACCATTTCGGTTATGCCATTTTAGCATTATTCTTTTTTATACAAACCACCATCCTTATCAATCCTCTTCATTGTATCCGCTTTCTACTTTCATTCTATTAAGCCAGCGTGTTCTAAAGCCTAGCCCATTTGACCTTGGTTTTTTCATTCGTTACTCATTTTCAGCATTAAGGTATCTGATCAATTCATTAGTTGGTTCAAGTACTTTAGATAGAGATGGTATTTTGGGATAGTGTGCTAGAAATTTTGGTAGATGCATCCTTCATTTGTTATTCCTTTCTTACCACCAGTCTTGATACTAATTTTAATTACCTTTGGGAAATTATTACCATCGATCTATGTCATTGTGACCTAGTTATAACCAACTATGGGCAAACTAGGGGAAACATTAAGCCTTGACATACCAACTTACCACTTCCCATGTCATATTATGCCTTTTTACTAATTGTGCTTGTTTTGTTTGAATTGACTACTACACTAGTCAAATTCCTTCATTGTAAGGGTGGAACTACAATGACTTGAGGTCCTACTCTAGGACTATGTAAGCATCACTTGATACTTGTTGAGGTAAGCTCACTCACCCTTCTCTACCATCCTCTCATTGTTTTGTAAGCAATCTACGCCATGATCTCACCATTTTGTGAGTAACCTCAGTTTGAACG
The DNA here is from genome assembly GCA_037957365.1 of Torreya grandis. NCBI lineage: Eukaryota > Viridiplantae > Streptophyta > Pinopsida > Cupressales > Taxaceae > Torreya > Torreya grandis. Next base: position 4,751,149 of record JARHVA010000082.1, on the reverse strand, counting down.
CTCTCACCGTTTTGTGAGCTTGAACCATTTAGTGTCTCATCATTCTCGATTGAGTTGAAAAAATTTAAATAATTCTAATTTTTTTTGAAAAATCATTAGAAAAGAGCAAAAACATTGACCACTTCTTTGCCTTAAGGATTCTAGGAACCCTTACTAAGTTACCAAAAACTCACTTATCACTTAGTTTCCCCATCCTTTTTGGCCCTTTTCTCTCACAGACTTGCCCTTTTACAATACCATTCATATTCTTCTATAACATCCATTCTATTTTTTTCTTCAGTTATCACATTCTTCCCATTCCCTGGGAGAACTACATTTGGCCTAAAGTTTTTTATTGGATATTACATCCATGGAACTATGTAAGCAACATATACTTGCCTAGTGCATATGGAAATAGCTTGGCCACCCCCTTCCTTTTATTTTATTCCCCCATTTTGTTCATTTTTTAAGTTGTCACCTATTTTCTAGGGGTAATGTTCATAGGTTTTCTATTACGTTGTTTATTTGTTTGTTTACTTCTTTGTTGTTTTTTTTATGTGCCTATTTGTTTACTTTCAACACTGCTACCTTGATTCAGTTTATATGTGTTCATTGGGTGATTTCTTACCCACACTTACACTTAAATCCATCCATATTCATATGTTTACATTGTCATCATGATTTTTATCATTGGTGCATTATTTTCTATTGAGTATTGGATTACGAGAGTCAATCCTTATGCATATTTCAGCCAATCCCTCATGATGTTATTCCATGATACCTATAGACACATGCTAAAATGAACATTAGTTTCAATAAGTCTATTAAATAATGGTGGCATCTCTTCAGCACTAACATCTCGATTCCATCCTTATCATATCCCAAATAGAGTAATTAACCATGAAAGAATTTCAACCTTTATTAGTTCGAAGGAGCATCTCCCTACTAGTAGGTTGTTCCAATTCATCATTAAACTCTATATTAAGTTATCATCATCCTAAACCAAGTTTATCATGTTTTCCATAATTGAGGTCCAATGATTATAATCGCCTATGGGTAAATCATTACACATCGTCCCACCTGCATTTCTTAATGATTATAACTGCCTTTGGGCAAATCATTGTATTGTCACCACTTTAATTTTTTTTTCCCATATAGGGGCATATTATCTTATTTATCTATCCTAACTAGGGAAGCTCCATCTTCTCAATGATTATAACCACCTTTGGGAAAATCATTGTGTTATCATACCATGTTGCCACTATCGGGGGACAATGTTTATAACCGCCTTTGGGAAAACCATTGTGCACCATCCCACTTGCATTCTCAATGATTTTGACTACTTTTTAAATATCATTATATTTTTCACTCCATCATCTTTTCTTTCTTTGGCCCCCTCATTTCAATTCTTTCTTTTTGAGGGATCGTTTGCTGACCTACTTGTGCCAACCATTCCCTCGAGGGGGCTTCATATAGTTAGTTTATCATCATTGCAGTTATAGGCATATAGGACCTTTTCATTATTTTAGAAGATGTTACTATGCTTATATCTTGAAATGCCTTCCCAAATAAGGGCAAATTGTAGACACCTAAATCTAGCCACCGATAACTTCCAATCAGGGTTTTGACCAATTTCCACCCAAGATGCACAATTTGGCCTAAAAACACTAAAACACACTAAATGATGTGAAACTAACATATTTAGGTGTTTATTTTGGCCAGGGTATCCCTAAATGGGGTAATGAAATTTATGGGCTAGTTAACTTTGATCAGTTCATTTCAAGTCAAAATGCTAATTTTACACCTAGGTGCTCTGGATTGCTCTTTCTTATCAAAGTCTCTTAAAAAAGATGTGTGACTTCATTATTTATTTTTTGTAACATCCTAAATGGTAATATGGTTATAACACATCTGAGAGTGACTTCTAATTCCAATCTAGTCAAATTTTAGACCAAAAACAAGGTATTCTGATCAATTTGGGTAATTTGTGCACAAAGTGCTTAATCATGCTTAAGAGCTAATTAACCTAAATCAAGGCATAATCAAGAATTCCATGGAAAATTGTTGAATAATTGTTTTTAGAAATGAATATTGAATATTTGCATCATTAGCTGACCTCATTTCTTAGGAAAACATCCCTAGGCCATAAATGCCACAAATATCAGGATTCATGCCCTCCATTCCTCATCAATGCCTCCCATGATGCCCTCCATGCCTCTTAATTTCCCATTCTTCCAATGTCATTATGATGATAATTACAAAACTTAATTCCAAAAATTGAATTAATCTTCAACCACACATCTCAATCTCAGGATGGACAGTTTAGGTTGATTCTAGATATTTGCAAAAATCTATAAATAGGAGGCCTAACCACATCATTCAAAAAGATTTGATTATGCAAAATTATAATGTATAAATGGTTCCAAAATCTTCAAGTAACTAGTGTTACCATGCGAAATTGATTCCAAGCCAAGTCAAGCCACAAGCCAAAGGTGTCAAGGAGAGATGGAGGTAGCTAAGCTTCCATTGTCAAGGACTTCATGAGCACAAGCTAAGCAAGCCACTACTACAAAGGCATTTGGAGCATCCAAGGAAGGTGAAGGAATTATTGTGTTCTATTCCTTACTTTTTAGTTATGTTTGTCATTTGTTTTTGTTAACTAGGCTCTCCCTATTGTCTAGGCGTAGAGGTGTTATGCTGTTAGTGTGTTTATTTCATTTTGTTTTCATTTTGGAACTAACACCATACTAACCATCCTCTCCTGAGTCAAATTCATAGATCACACATAGTTTTTAATGAGCTGAGGGAGAGTTTGGATCATAGACATTTGAAAGGACACACATTTTATTTGAAGCTTTATCATTAAATATTATTGGTAGATGATAAGTACATTTGATAATGATTTCTCTAGTTAGAAGTTGGTCATGCCATAAATTTGCTATGCCTCCAGATGTTTTAGCTTAGTTAATCAATGCCATCATAGCCTCTTTCCAAACTTTGTTATTAATTTCCTCTAAAGTATTTTCTTCAATTTTATTTTATTGTATTGTAATGATGGAAGGAACTTTATTTTTTATAGATCTCTAAACATTTTATGTTTGTTATGGTGATTCATGCCTCTTATATTCCAAGTAATTATTTTCATGAGAACTTCTTGTGTGTAGTTTGTTGAATCTTTCATGTATTGTAGACTGATGACCATCTGTTATGTCCTAATCTACTTGTTTGTTTCTAATGGCTACTTTCTTTTGCCTTCCCCTTTTTGTAGATCTTCCAACATTCAAAAGGTTTCTAATTCTATTTTAAAACTAAGGGGTTATTGGTTCTTTATTATTATTATTTCTACTTGTCTGAGATGAAATTACTTAATTAATTCTTTGTTGGATAGCTTGGTCCATTTGATTGTCTGAGATGCCTTTTTGAATAAGGACTTCTTTATGTGATTCAGGATCTGAAGGATGAATTAGAATATTTTATTTGTATTCCCTTTCTTCATCTTCAAAGGATTGAAGGCATTGAATGTTGTTGCTAATGGTAAATTGATGCTATAAATCTGAAGGAGATATTATATGTTGAAAATTTCTTACCTCTGATGCCTTTGGGAACTCTTTGTCTTTAGCTTTAACTTTGTTGGTTTTCTTTATTTTTGTGTTATGATATGGGTTTTTGAGATTTACTTGGTTAATCTTACAATGTCCATCCTTATCTTTATTGGACTTGTCTTTTTGAAGCTTAGCCATGATGGTTGGATTTGAGTAATTATTTTTTGAAATGGTCTCCTTTGATTGTTGAGTGTCCACCTTTGTAGTGTGCTATTTTTCCCTATGTTCTGGGTGTCAGATGCTAGATATTTGCCTATGGAGGATTGAGGATCATCTAGTTTTATTGCCCAATATTGTGTTTCTTTTCTAAATAAAAATTCATTTCCCCTTTTTTTGGTAATTTCCATTGGTATGAAATTAAGTTTGTAGTGTTATAGTTTATTCTTACATGTGCATGGATTTTAATACTTCATGAACATGATTTTGTGTATTCAACCTGATGATAACTCTGGTTATATATGATTATTATATCTTATAAGGTTTTTTAATCCATTATAGTTAAATACTAATTAGAAATATTATTTTTATATTATTTCCTTGAAAGATTATAAGACTTATTTGCTTATTGTTCCATCTTGCTAATCATTCTTAATGGATGAAACAATGCGAGTGGAATGATAAGTTTAATCATGAGGTAAAAGTATGTGTTATCATATTTCATGAATCAATTTGTTATTATGGTTATTTTTTATGAAATTTATGATTATTTTTTGTACTTAAAATTATAATGTTATTTGAAAGTTGATTGCTTAAGGGAGATAACATCATTGAAGTTATGTCAACCTAACTTTGTCTATTGATTATGCTTGTTCATAAAATGAGTTTCTATGTGAATGTGTTGCTTCTTATTATATTTGAAGATGTAATATTATCTTTCATAATTTTTACTATGTAATTATGTTGAATGAGATTTTAATAGCATGAACATATCTAGTGCATAGCCATAAATGTGTTTTTTTAAATGATCGATAAGTGTATTATTATGAATAAAGAAAATTTGTGTGTATGATTTAATTCCATCTAGTGAATAACATTAATTATGATAGATTAATTGGATTTATGAATTAAATAAGGGTGGTATATATCTTTAGTTGACCTTAGTGGATTCTTTTAATTATTTAAACCAATCTTATGAGGATGCTAAGGAAACTTAATGCCTCTTACATGGATTAAATTAAATTACAAAATTTAAACCCTAATTCACCTAAATAATGTATTGATTACTTGATCATTAAATGAACTCTTTAATAATTTTTTTTATGATGTTTCTCAAGATAAACCATAATCCTAGAGTAATCCAATTTGTAATCTTGAGTTTGGGAATGGACCTAACTCATTTCCATAACCTAATATTGTTTTCATGCAACATAATGCACTTTGACTAACACTAACTCAAATGGGTTATGATTTAGTTGCATACTTGAATGAACTTATACCCATTCAGTGTTGAATACTATGAAAGAAATAGTTTTATACATAATTAATTATTTAAAAGATATATAGTTTGTATTTTTAAGGACATGACATTAGTATCAAATCTAAGTTTCAGCACTAGGGATCTCTAAGAGAATAAGTCAAACTCTCTTGATCAATGAGCTAAGAGAAGCTTGGTTCATTTTGAGTTGAATTGTGATATATCTCTACAAATGAATTTTATCCTCTCAAAAATTGAACAATATTGTACTTTTTTTCATGATTTTAAGGTGCTTGAAGTTAATTAGTTTATTTGGAATTGAAATCATCCAAGGTAATTAAATTTTGCTTGGAAATAATCTTCCTCCCTTGAAAAATGTTTTTTACATTAGGGAAAGTGTCACTTGTCTTTTTTTAGCTTAGGTAGGTTAGCGAGAGGAATTTGATAAGGCTTCAGTCCTAGAATCAAGGGTACTTGAAAAATACCTATTGTTGACTTATAATGGTCACATCAACATAGGGTATTTAGGCAAGATGTATTTTGAATGTTCAAGAGAATGAGCCTAGAGGGATAAGTTAGGTGTACACTTAGACTTATTTGGGAAAGTATCCCTTGCATATGAGAATAAAGGTGAGCCATTTTTATATGAGGCAAGGATGGGTGTTATTATGTTATTCTAGTTTAGAGGATATTAATTATTTGAATCTATTGAAATAAATTTTTTTTAGATATGGTGATTACACACCAGGGATTTGTGATATGGTATGATCATATTGTATATGATGGTAGTCTTAAAAATTTAGCATCTGTAGTCACTCAATTTTAATTAGCTTATGTGTAAAAATTACAAAATAGAACTTCCTACAAATTGTACACAAACTAGTCTAATATCATCTATTCATCACAAATTATTTTGTTCATCTAATATATGAGGTTGAATTTAGCTTGGGACATCCTCAAATGGGAAAATTCACCATAACAGATCATTAAATTTCCACTCTAATCATATTTCTCATCACCACTGTTCATTTCCATCTCTTTGGTCAATTAATCAATTCCTCTTATTGCAATCAAATCAAACAAATTCATGTTCATATCATATTAATTAAATTAATCATTTTGATTAGTTTAATTAATCCTTCATCTAATTATAAATCACATGAAATTGGAATTTATAATTTCATTTATAATTCAATTTATCCCTTATTTTCACTACTTTCCAAAGAGCATTCTCCACCCTCCATCTTGGAGACAAGATGGAGGGACCTCATATCACATTGTATTCATAAAATTAATCTTTTTTATTAGCTTAATTAATCTTATTTATAATTATAGTTCGACGGATTTGGAATTAAAATTTCATTTTAATTACTTATTATTCCTTTTTACACCTCATTCAAAGAGCATATTCCCTTCCAAAATAATCTCAAGATGTCATGGCGTATTATTTTATGACCCCACCTCCAATATAAAAATAAAATTATGAGGGAGTATTCTCCACACTCCATCTTGGAAACAAGATGGAGGGATCATATTTCACCTTTTAAGATATTTTGAAGGGTGTTCTCCACTCTCCATATTTCATGCAAGATGGAGGGATCACATGGCTTCCCCTTGAGATATTTTGAGGAACATTCTCCACCCTCCATCTTGTATGTAAGATTCAGGGCTCATATCAATTCCCCTTAGGATATTTTGAGTAACATCCTCCTCCATTCATCTTGGACAAGATGAAGGGCTCAAATTGGTGATCCATGTGATGCCTTGGAGTGAATTTTACACCCTTCATCTGAAAGACAAGATGAAAGGCACACATTCAGTCACTCTACCTATAAATAAAGGGGCACCCCTCTTCATATATCATGTTCAAGATTTATAATGAATACCTTATAGTTCTTAGAGCCACCTTGTGCATAAATTCAACTTATTATCAATATTTTCTTCAAAATTATCAAACGGACAGGATCCACTATTCAAAGATGACATTTATAGAGACCATTTGGTACTACATTCCAAGCCACATTCTACTTGCATTTGACAAGGTGAAGAATCCACAAAAGAAATTATAATTTACATGCTTTTGTCTTCATATTTAGTTGTATTTAATCCTTGATTTGGCTCAAAAGGTTGTAAAGTTAAGATAGTTTTGTTTCATTGATTTGATTTTTATATTTTCACTAATGAAGGAAACACTAATCTTTTATAATCCATGGATACATATGGCACACCTAGTGGGATTCACACCTCACTTTATTTGATCAAAGAATATTATTATTCCTCCCATTTGTAAATGAGCTCAAATTTGAATTTGATTTTCCCTTATCTTCTTATAAATTTGTCCATCATATGGCTCTTTAGACTTAAACTCAAGGTATGTTGAATATAGTTTTAAAAAATTTAGCATAGTGTTGTTTCCAAAATCAGCTTAGCTCATTTTTGAAAACAACCCCCCTGCAAAACTTGTCCGTTTCGTCTTTTGTCTCTCTAAGTTCATTTTTTGATACGAATTTTATAATTCATTTTCGTCTTATCCTTGGAACGAGGAGTGGTTACTATCTCGTCCAGGTCAAGTTTTTCCTTCCCCTTTTTTCTCCTTCCAGAGTTGGTCTCATTTTACTTTTCTGTGCAAAGGCGGCGAAAAATGTCGTCTCTGCATTTCTCTTCTTTTCTGTGCAAGGGCAGCGATTTTCGCCGCCTCTGCACGTTTCCTGCAAGGGCGGCGAAATTCGCCGCCCCTACAATCCAACTTGCAAGGGCGGCAAAATTCACCGCCCTTGTAAAGAGACCGACTACATGCAAGGGCGGTGATTTTTGCCACCCTTGCATGCCTCGATTTCCATGCAAGGCATTAATGGCCGTGCGTGACAGGTTGTTGGGGTGGGTTTTTCACCCTATATATTCCGATTTGAGCCTCATTCTTCTCATTGCTTCCTCCTCTCCTCCTACCTCTTGCACCTGAGCACCTCAAGCGACATTTCAAAGCACCAACTCATGGATTTGACCTCGTGGCACGTGCATTTTCTCAGTTAGGGTTTGTTTTTATGTTTATCTCATGTTGTTATTCTCAGTTTTAGCTTAGTATTTTATTGTTTTTGTCTTTTTTCTTTTCTTCTCCCTCCTACCCACGGTTTTTTCCTCCAAAGACCTCGAGAGGGCAACATTTTTGCCGCCCATGTATTTTTTCAAACTTTCATGCAAAGGCGGCGAAAATCGCCGCCCTTCCATGCTCTCCCCTTGTCAAGAGCATTGGCAGCAATTTTCGCCGCCTCTGCACTTTTTAGCCTTTTTCTTGCAAGGGCGATGAAAATTGCCGCCCCTGCATCTCCTTGAAATTTTCTTGTAAGGGCGGAAAAAAATGCCGCCCCTGCATTCTTCTTGCAAGGGTGACAAAAATCACCGCCCCTGCTATTTCTCCCAAATTTATGCAAGGGCAGTGATTTTCGCTGCCCCTACATTTTTCTTTAATTTTCAGCTAACTCCCAGAATTTTTTCTGAGTTATTCCTTTCACACATTTTCTTCCTCATTTTCTACTCCTTTGCTAAACCTAGCCTATTTAAGTGACCCCCAGTAACCCATGTCACTTAAATTGTGCTCTCCCTCTCTCGCTCACTCTCCTTTCATCTGTAATCATGGCAGCAACACCTTCAGCGAGCTCTTATACATCTGCTTCCGTCCAATCAAGACTGTCTTCTATGACGGAAGCATCTCCCTCAAAGGCAAAGAGCATGAAATACAAGTACCAGGGCATCTTCTCGACCACATCAGTCACCTCGAATGTCGATGACATTCAAGATACCGAGATCGGCCACGTGGACATGGCCGAATTCCTAGAGCGAACCAAGGCAACAAATCCCAGTACTGAGATAAAAAGAATTGTTGAGAGCAACATCCACTTGGTGGCCGCCTTTCTGGTAGCAGCACATCATGCAGAATTTGTCCTCCAGTGTGCACGATTTTACAACAAGGAGACCAAATCAGTCTCAGACGCTAGTGGCGGCATGATAATTCGATTGGACCCCGATTTTATTGACAAAGTTTTCCTGTGTCCTCCAACCACCAAAGTAACCCAAATTGACTTTGAGAACGCACAAAAGGAGTACGAAAAAGACCCAGAAAGGGAAAAGAAGGTCATGAATTATAAATGGCTAAAGACCCTGAGGACCGGTCTCTCTAGATGGCCAAAAAGCTTCCCCAGAAGTGATTTTGTCGAAGAATTTGGTGACTTAATCACCCTCCTCAGCAGAGTACGGGGCCTCCCGTTCTCTTCAAAATTTCATGAATGGATGTATCCATTCATTAAGATCATCCTTCAAGGTAAACAAACCATCTTTTGGGGGGAACAGATCAGCAACGCTATCCACAAACAACTGACTAGGGTACAAACCTCCTTCAAATTCTACATGACCTCGTACCTGGTCTATATAGCTGCTGCAATGCAATCTTTCCCAGGTTTGACAACAGAGAGAGATAGAAAGACCACCCCGGTCTACTCATACTATCTACAGCTAACGCTTCAAGGGTCAACACGTCATTTTAGGTGAGTAAATGATGCATTCTTCGCCGTATTCTTGTGTTTCTTCGATCCTCAGCTAGAGCAGAAGAGAATATCAGACGAGGCCTGGATGGTGGTGAATGGTTATGGCTGCATGTTCCTCCAATTCTCTACGTTTTGCTATCTTTGGGTGGGTTTCTACCAAGGATACCCTTATATGCTTCCCAAATTTCCATCAGACATGTTAGTCCTAATGGAGCTTTGTCGACAACTAGTTATCAGCACACTAAGCAGATGGAACTTAAGAGACCCAGTTTCAAGTTCCCTATCTAGATTGGCAGGTTTTTAGTTGCTACATCAACTAAAGCCAAGGTTATGGAAACAGAAATGCAGATGGTTACCATCAAACCATTCAAGAGATAGGAGAAATTTGACTACAGGGGAGTCAGAGAGAAGATTAGGAGAAAGACTCAGTTCCACGAACCCATGATTGAGGATATCTGGGTGGACCTAAAGATGGCCGATGAGATAAGAAAAATGGACTATTGCCATCTCACACTGGAGCAGATAAAATACCTCAGACTTACAGAGTTCCCTTCTAGTTTAGTCAATGATGGAAACATCATAAACAACAGGTATCTAACAGAAAAGGTTGTTGGTTCCCCTCTCCCTCCAATTCAGTGGTCTCAAAAGGAGTTGACCTCACTGAGGAAAAGATTTGAACCAATATTGGCTAACACTAATGATTGGTTAGTAGCCAAAGGGATCACCCTAAAAAAATTCGCCACAAGATCAGAGGCTGAATACCAAGCAGAGTTGAAGAGAAAGGTAGAAAACTGAACAAAAAACAAAGGTGACGTTCCTTCACCTTCTAAGCCTCACAAGACTAGGATCATCTTTGTTTCCAAAAAGCCTAAGTCAACACAAGAGCCTAAATCAGCAGCTGAAGGAACCAAAGGTCAAAGCCCCAAGGCATAGACAGCTCAACCTATGAAGACACAGGATCAACCGTCAAAATGACCAAGTGTTGGGTCTCTAATCTCGCTGGGATAAGCACAGCCAATCCAGAGCGCCTCTCCTTCTCCCCCTCAATCTCCTGCGATGCTCGCTTCTCTTGTCTCTCCAATTAGTGTTCCATCTTTCGGAGCTGCTTCCCCTTCCAGGGTTGTTTTTGGTGATCCTCAGGGTCCTTCAGCAGGTTCCCTTTGCTCTTCTGGGTCCATTTCGAGTCTGTCATCTCCATCTTTCAACCTGCCACCAAGCCCTGCACCTAAGCCAGAATCAGTAGTTGATACAGTTTCGCCAATTACTCCAACTGCAACTACTGCTACCACTAGTAGTGTGGAAGCTACTACAGTGACACCAGCAGAGGCAACCATTGTTACAACGGGTACTTCTCTCCCCCCTTGGATGTCTGCTTTCACGCCTAAAAGAAAGAAAATGGCCATCTCCCTGGATGAATTCGATTTTGGCAAGATAGTGTCGGAAAAAGCAAGGGCTCCTAAGAGGCCAAAAATCCTCTCCAAGTTGGTCGAAGAAAAGGGGCAAAAATTTCTAGAAATTGCCAAGCCTCCTCAGGACGCAACCCTTGAGGGTTTTGAAATGAGCAGTTATTCCATCTCTCGTGTTGAACTTGGCAAAGTTACTCACGAAGGTGCGAAGAGTGATCTTCAGTCAGCAATGGACATTATGGTCCAAAAGTTTGACAGGGAAAAGGAGATGAAGGATTATTATAAAGCCAAAGCTGAGCAGTTAACAACAGTAATCAAAAGGTTCACTATTTTGACTGAGGCAGCAACTCCAGAGGCCTTTTTCGTGGATGATTCAGTCATTCAAAAAGTTGAAAAGACCTATTTAAAGGGGAAAGTCATGGAGGAATATGTTGAAAGGATGCACAATCAGGGAGTCTCTTTGCTATCAGAAGTTACAGAAAGAACAGGTAAAATTAAGAGATTGAAAACTCAGGTAGACGATTTTGTCTCCCTTATCTCTCAAGAAATTGACAGCTTAGAGAAAGATCTCAGCAAATGGAAGGAAATGAAAGATCTCAAAAAGAGTACCCTGATATCTATCGGTGTCATCCCCAACAAAGATTCCTATGTTGAGATCAAGGAGTCAATGATCTTCAGGATTCAGGTACTCAAGGATCTAATTGATGATCTCAAAGCTTTCAAGGAAGCTAGTGAAAAGAGTGACCTGAGCCTGCTGAACAAGTTAGAGGAGCTGCCATGCAACTTGACTTCCAAGGACCATCAGTTCCTTTCGGCAGAGAAAATGATTCAGAGTTTTGAAGGGATGATTCGAAAAGATTTTGAAGGAGCGTCTTTCTCAATGACTTCAGTGGACAGCATTTTGGATGCTCAGTTAACTTTGGAGAATTTGAAATCCAGGTTAACTGGCCATTTTAAAGCCATCACAGCATTGAAAGATGTGCTGATCAGAGCAAGGGTCATCTTCAAGAACGCAGTTACGCCAGACAACATAGGAATTCAAGCATCAATCACCATGTACGATGCTCATTTGAAGAAGTCTGGCAGCAAAAATTGACTCTGTCTCTCCCCTTCTCTCTTCTTCTATCTTTATGCATTTCTGTTTTATGCAGAATGCATGCAATTTTTTAAGTGTGTAATTACATATAAATATTTTAGAAAATATATAAAAGTCAAAGATGAGTCATCTTTAACCAAGATATTTTATATTTTATTATTTTTTATTTTTGAGGATTTTCTTCCTATATATAGTGGAGACCTCATTTGTAAATTATCTTGGAGAAGTTAATAGCAAACACTCTACTGAAATTGAAGCAACTTTTGAGACTTTGTGCTCAAACTTGTAAATCATGTTTTGATTAAATAAATGAGAAGCAGTTTATTTCAAACCTTGTGTTGAGATTATCTGTGTTATTTAGGAAATAATTCTTATGTCTTTTTCCTGGTAACATCTTGTTTATCTGATTTAATAAGCAAAGTGGGTGTGTTATTATTATCTGAGGGCACTTCTTGAGGGTAGAAAATAGACTTTGTGCTACTTTTACCTTTGAGATTCTTTTATCTTTTGTAGTTTCAGGTGAAGACTTTGTGCTTCACTTTATTCTATGATTGTACTTATTTTAGATCTGTGGAGAAGCTACGAAAGACCTTGCGCTTGCGTGAGCATTCTTGTGATTTTGTTACTTCAGGTAATCTATTGCTCTTCGTTTGATACCATTCCTGAAAGAAGAGGAGTGTTGTTAGCTTTAGACCAGGGATTTTTCTCTTTTGTCCTTCATACATTACCTCTGAAAAAAGAGGGGTAGATGCTGTTATACCACCCTCATGTGTTATTTTCTGCTTAATTATATATCTGGCACGTAAATATTGATAGGGAACCTCCCCTTAATGAGAGGAGAGATTTACTTTGTTTAGATCTGGTAAACCCATACTTTCCAAGGTGGTAAATCTCCCTTATGCTGTGGCTGATATCCCCATTTTGTCATCAGTTAGTTGACGACAAAATATTCACCCAACAGTTTTTGGTGACTCCGTTGGGGATCAGATGTGCAGTCTGAAACCTTAAGTTTCAGATTGAAGCAGTCCCTACCCTTCTCCATTACATAGTCTAGCGACTTCGTTCTATATCTTACCCATTATCATTCTAGCCTTACCACCTACCAACGTTACATTATCTAGTCTGTGAAACCAGAGCCGCTGGGAAGAATGTGCATTTTGAAGCCTCGAGCTTCAATTTGAAATAGTTTCGGTTCCATTTTTGTTTTAAAAACCTAGCAACTCCACACTATACTAGAATTCAGAGATCTAAAGGCATTGTTGACCCTGTGTTTGAGTTAGTGCAATAGATTAATTTTGATCTCTTTCCTTCATCAACCTCTATTCAATGATCTAAGAGTTTTCCTTCTAGCCTTGGTAGATCGCCAACACGAGGTAGAACTCCTTTTCCCACTGTTAATCGCCGCCTCCCTATAAACACTCCACCAAGGTTTGTTATCCCACCTTTTAATCCTCTTATCATAATGGCTCAAGGCCCATGGGGTAATTCCTTCGGCCCTCTTAACTTGACCCCACCTCTGCATGAACTACCTCGTAGTTCTAGGAAAAATTTTCCTAAGTTTTTTGGTGATGGGAAGGTTCATCCTGACAAACATGTTGCCGCCTTCTCCATAGCATGTGGCGTAATTGGGGTCAAATTTGAAGATGTGGCAGTAAGACTCTTTGTGGAAACTTTACAAGGAGCTACCGCGGATTGGTTTTATCACCTGCAGGCTGGGTCAGTAACAAGCTGGGATACGCTCAAGTCTAAATTCAAAGCTAGATTTAAACCCGCTGAGGATGCAAACGCTTTGTTGGCGCAGCTGACACAATTGAAGAAAGAATCCCAGGAACCCATGAGGGATTTAATAGCTAAATTTAATAAGTTGAGGAACCGGATTTTGACTGTGGCCCAGCCCACACCAAAAAATCTCAAGTGTTTTTTCATCAACTCACATCTTCCTGAAGTAAGTTTCTAACTGAGACAAGCTGGCCCTATGGACCTAGCCTTGGCTCAAGGTTTGGCTACCGAGATTGAAGATGATCTTATCCTAGCAGGCAAGATCAAGAAAGATTCTAGTAAAACTAAATTCCCTTCATCTGTTGAAAGCTCTTCTACGGGCACTACAGATCCTATGGTGCAAAAATTAACAAATAAACTGATAGCTTTGAAAAGACAAATTACCCAAGGTACGTCCACTCCTACCTATCGAGATGCACCCATGAGGACATTCCAGAATCAGCAATATCAAGGTAATATTGCCCGGACCCAAGGGCAATCAAACCACCTACCTCCCCCTTCAGGAAGATTAGCCATTGAAGTAACACCTGCCAATTTAGCGGTGGGATACCTAGAGGCTAAGCACGACAACTCCTTTCAACCACAGCTAGACCAACAAGAAAATGCTAACCTCTTTGATGAACAGAATGAGAAATTAGCTGGCGACTCCAATATCGGCTTCCTGGATTATCAAGATGAAGCTGGGAGTAAAGGGGAAGATTCAGAGGGAACTTACACTATTTTTACTAGATCTCAAAATCAGTCGGCTTCACAAATTGACAAAGGAAAGGCAGATGAAGAACCTTGGCCAGCAGTTTCTATTGCCAAACATGGGATTCCATTACCTCCATAATCAAAAGATCAGGTAACTCATAAAAAGGTAAGTACTCCCAATCATCCGATATCCCCCTCTTCTACTACTCAGGCCAGTGGAGTACCCTTCAAAGCCTCTGATGATAGAATTTCTTCTTCTATTGCAACTACTTTTCAATCATTTGATATAATTGATCATGCTAGAAAGACTAAGATTCAGATGATAGAGGTTGAGTATTTAAGAGCTAACCCAGAACAGTTTGATAGGTTAGCAGAGTATGTTAAAAATAAAGCTGTCTCTGTAGGACAAGATTATTTGAAAGTTGTTCCTAATCCCCCCAAAGACAAACTAGCCCAAAACAATCTGGTTGTGACTCCTCCTGTCGCTCTTAGGAAAATAGAACCTTTCTATGTTTCCCTACTTATAAATGGCTACAAACTGAGTAATTGTATAATAGACTCCGGGGCTTCAGATAATGTCATGCCTGCCAAGGTGGCAGATTCTCTCGGCCTAACTTTGACCAAGACTTTTGGGAGGTATTTTTCCATGGAAAACAAACAAGTTCCTCTCCTTGGCCAAATAAAAGATGCCCAATACGCCTTTGCGGCTTTTTCACAAAAGTGGATAAGAATGACGGTTCTAGTAGCTGATGTTCCAGCATCTTACAGCATCCTGCTTGGGCGAAATTTTTGTAAGGATGTTGGGGGCAAGTTAAGCATGGACCTATCAGAAGCAAGGATTCCAGTCCAAGGCATCATGAATAAATTACTTCCTAAAAAAGAAGCCAAGTACGTAGTTACCCGTTCCGCAGCGCCTAAAGCTCAATTTTATATGAGTCTTCAGGCATGGGCACTTATTTCTTGTCCACAGACGAGATCCACAGTGCATTAGATGAAACTCCTATTGGTGGTAATTTGGGTTTGGTTTCAGTTGATGCAAAGGGTGGAATGCCCAAGCAAAATGAACACATGAAACAACCCTTTCCCCAAAATAGAAAAGTTTTTATGAAAAAAGTAATACTTGATGAGCTATGGACCTTGGAGTTTGACGGTAGTTGCTCTTCTACTGGATCAAGAGCTGGAGTTGTGTTGGTATCTCCTCAGGGAGAGATTGCCCCTTTTTCCTACAAATTGCAATTCAACAATACTAACAACACGGCTGAATACGAATCCCTGTTGCTTAGACTACAAGCTACCAAAAAAAAGGGTATTAAGAAACTCCATGCTAAAGGAGACGCTGAGTTGATAGTCTATTAGGTAAAGAACCTCTATCAGACCAAGAATGAGAGGTTGCGCCATCATCGCAATCTGGTATGGGATCAGATCAAAAATTTTGACACCTTCAATATCTCTGCCATTTTGAGGGAATTCAATGATCGAGCAGATGCATTGGCTGTCTCTGCCACCCTCCTGATTCCCCACCCAAATTTTAAGGGAGATAAGTATACTATTGAGCTAGTTTTTTAACCAAGTGTACCAGACAATGCTGACCACTGGCAAGTGTTTAACAATGATGATCAAATCATCGCCTTCTTGGAGCAAAAGAACACTTTCAAACAACTGTGTTTTGAAGGTAGTGAGCCTCGAGAGTGTGGATTAACCCCTGAAACCCAGGTCGATACAGGTGAAGATTTTCTACAGCTCAAGGGAAATAAAATTCCTAAAGGTTTGGTTTCCCTAGAAAAGCTTTTTGATAACCATGACAGGTTTGTCAAACAATAACAAACAGATTCAAGTTCTTCTCAAGATTTTGATCAAGTCAACTTGGGGACCAAGCACGATCCTAAGATGGTAAACATTGGGAAATGCTGCACTTTCAAAGAAAGGTTGGAGCTTGCTAGTTTACTCTGCCAATATAGGGATGTGTTGGCCTATTCTTACGATGACTTGAAATCTCTTAGGCCACATGACATCCGTCATGACATTCCCCTGAAAGCCAACTCCGTGCCTTACAAACAGAAATCCAGACAATATAATCCAAAAATCTCAGGTACTATTTTAGCTGAGATACAAAAGATGCTGGATGCTCGGATAATTTTTTCAATCCATCACTCAACATGGGTTGCTAACATAGTACCCGTCAGAAATAAAAATGGTGAGATTCGAATCTGTGTAAATTTCAAGAACTTGAATCAGTTATCCTTAAAAGATAACTACCCCCTTCTCATTATGGATCAAGTCTTACAAATGGTAACAGGTTCAGAAATGTTATCAATACTTGACAGTTTTTTGGGGTACAATCAGGTTGAGGTCGGGAAAGTAGATCAACACAAGACAGTGTTCACCACACCCTGGGGCACTTTCGCTTATTGTAAGATGCCTTTCGGTCTGATAAACACAGGCACCACTTTTTAAAGAGCCATGGATCTTGCTTTCAAAGATTTGATGGAAAAATTCATTATAGTGTACCTAGATGATTTGACGATTTTTTCAAAATAGCGTTCAGAGCATGTTCACCATTTGCAAAAGGTACTGGAGCGCTGTCGTCAAAATGACATCTCATTAAACCCAAAGAAATCCATCTTTGGAGTGACTGAAGGGAAACTTCTCAGACACATAGTGTCTCGAGAAGGCATCAGAATTGATTCAGAAAGAGTTAGGTCCATCCAGGAGCTTACTCTGCCTACCAGCAAGACCGTGGTTCACTCTTTCTTTGGAAAGGTGAATTTCTTTAGGAGATTTGTTTCTGAATTTGCTGAGAAAACCTGTCACATTGTCAACATGATGAAGAGCAATGCCACATTTAGGTGGACTGGCGAGGGCAAATCAACGTTCAAATAAATTAAAGAAGTAATTACTCGGGCACCAGTCTTGGTCTGTCCGAACTATACTAAAGGTTTCAAGATATATAGTTACGCCTCTGAGCATACACTGTCAACTATTCTGGTTCAACCAAATTCATAAAATGCAAAATCTCCTATTTCATTCATGAGTTGCCCACTCAAAGATCACGAGTTGAAATAATCCCTTATGGAGAAACATGCATACGCCGTGGTCAAGGCTATCAAGCATTTCAGGTTTTATATCCTGAATTCTCACACTGAAGTTCTCGTACCAGATACAACAATAAAATCTATTTTGACTCAGCAAGAATTTGGTACAAAGAGAGGTAACTGGGTTGCCAAAACTCAGGAATTCGATCTGGACATCAAACCAACCAAGCTTGTACGAGGAAGGGGTCTCTGCCAATTGATCGCCAACAACATTCCAAACGAATTAAAAAGTGAAGAACAAGATATCAAAAGTGTGCCCACAGTTCTCTTTATCACCACTACTGATGAGTGGTATTCCAACATTGCTCATTTTCTAACATATGGCGAGTGTCCTACTCATCTTTCTTTGAAAGAAAAATAGAATGTTAAATTGAAAGCAGTTGGTTATGTTCTGTGGGACAATGGTCTTTATAAGAGAAATTTGGATGGGGCATTTCTTCGTTGTGTTGACAAAACTCAACAAGAAAGACTTTTAGAATCTTTCCACGATTTGGCCTGTGGAGGACATTTCTCTGCACCGGTGATGGCACACAAAATTCTACGAGCAAGGTACTATTGGCCCACACTTTTTTAGGATGCTTACAAATGGGTGCATAGGTGTGAGCTATGTCAGCAATTCGTTGGAAAGCTTAAGCTGCCTGCTTTGCCCCTCAAACCAGTTGTGATCGAAGAACCATTTCAGCAGTGGGGTATTGATTTCATTGGTGCAGTTAACCCGTCTTCGAGTGCTGAACATGATTATGTCCTCACCGCAACGGATTATTTTACTAAGTGGGTGGAGGCCATACCAACCAAGCATGCTACATCTGAAGTAGTATGCAGCTTTCTCAAAGAAAATATCATCTCCAGGTTTGGGGTTCCACTAAAAATTGTGACAGATAATGCGGCCTATTTTTCGTCACATGAAATTACTCAATTTTGTTTCCATTATGGGATTACCTTATCTCACACTTCAGATTATTTCCCTCAAGGAAATGGACAAGCAGAATCAAGTAACTGGAATCTGGTCACCATTATCAGGAAATTGGTGGACGAAAATCAAAGAACATGGCACAAAGCTTTGTATGATGCTTTATGGGCCGATAGGATAACACCCAAAAGAGCTATAGGTATGTCACCTTTCCAACTGCTATATGGACGAAATGCAGAAATTCCCATTACCCTTGAACTACCGCACTCAAATTAACCAGAGCAATCAAAGACTCAACCTTCGAAAGCTCAGTTGACAAGTGGATCATGTGTTTGACTGAGCTGAACGAACAACGAGTTATGGTGGTGGATCGGATCAAGGAACATTAGGACCGGGTGAAATCACTTTTTGATAAGAGAGCTAGAGTGCATGACTTCTAAGTTGGAGATCAAGTCTTGTTATGGGACAAGCGACGAGAACCAAAAGGGATGCACGACAAATTCGACTCCCCGTGGAGGGGTCCGTTCACCATTCGACAGCTCTGTGGTGAGGCCAACTTTTTGCTAGAGTATAAAGATGGAACACTATTTACACTACCTCACAATGGGCAATATCTAAAGCTTTTCAACCCTTGAAGCTCGGAGGAGTCCGTTTGTAAAATATGTAAAGTTCTTATGTTTTGTCTATTTTTCTTTCTCATTTTTTGCTTGACTCCATAGCCCAATGGCTTGGATGAAGGCACTTAGAGACTGGATTCTACTTCTGCTAATCATTTCGATTAAACGAAAGTGCCCCAATAGGAGCCAGTTATTGTTTCCAAAATCAGTTTAGCTCATTTTTGAAAACAACCCCCCTGTAAAACTTGTTCGTTTCATCTTTTATCTCTCTAAGTTCATTTTTCGATACGAATTTTATAATTCGTTTTCGTCTTATCCTTGGAATGAGGAGTGGTTACTATCTCATCTAGGTCAAGTTTTCCCTTCCCCTTTTTTCTCTTTCTAGAGTTGGTCTCATTTTACTTTTCTGTGCAAAGGCGGCAAAAAATGCCGTCTCTGCATTTCTCTTCTTTTTTGTGCAAGGGCGGCGATTTTCGCTGCCTCTGCACGTTTCCTGGAAGGGCAGTGAAATTTATCGCCCCTGCAATCCAACTTGCAAGGGTGGAAAAATTTGCTGCCCCTACAAAGAGACTGATTACATGTAAGGGTAGCAATTTTTGCTGCCATTGCATGCCTCGATTTCTGTGCAAGGCATTAATGGCCATGCACGGTGATTTGTTGGGGTGGGTTTTTCACCCTATATATTCTGATTTGAGCCTCATTCTTCTCATTGCTTCCTCCTCTCCTCCTACCTCTTGCACCTGAGCACCTCAAGCGACGTTTTGAAGCACCAACTCGTGGATCTGACCTCGTGGCACGCACATTTTCTCAGGTAGGGTTTCTTTTTATGTTTATCTCATGTTGTTATTCTCAGTTTTAGCTTAGTATTTTATCGTTTTTATCTTTTTTCTTTTCTTCTCCCTCCTACCTACAGTTTTTTCTGCTAAAGACCTCACAAGGGCGGCATTTTTGCCGCCCATGTCTTTTTTCAAACTTTCATGCAAAGGCGGCGAAAATCGCCGCCCTTCCACACTCTCCCCTTGTCAAGAGCAGTGGCGGCAATTTTCACCACCTCTGCACTTTTTAGCCTTTTTCCTGCAAGGGCGGCAAAAATCGCCACCCTTGCATCTCCCTGTAATTTTCCTGCAAGGGCGGTGAAAAACGCCGCCCCTTCATTCTTCCTGCAAGGGCGGCAAAAATCACTGCCCCTGCTATTTCTCCCAAATTTATGCAAGGGCAGTGATTTTTGCCGCCCCTGTATTTTTCTTTAATTTTTAGCTAACTCCCAAAAAATTTTCCGAGTTGTTCCTTTCGCGCGTTTTCTTCCTTATTTTCCACTCCTTTACTAAAC
Source organism: Torreya grandis (assembly GCA_037957365.1). Classification (NCBI taxonomy): domain Eukaryota; kingdom Viridiplantae; phylum Streptophyta; class Pinopsida; order Cupressales; family Taxaceae; genus Torreya; species Torreya grandis. The sequence goes on along the minus strand of JARHVA010000082.1, from coordinate 4,730,693 downwards.
CTGACCTATTTAACTGACCCCCAGTAACCCATGTCACTTAAATTGTGCTCTCCCTTTCTCGTTCACTCTCCTTTCATCTATAATCATGGCAGTAGCACCTTCAGCGAGCTCCTGTACATCTGCTCCCGTCCAATCAAGACTATCCTCTATGACAGAAGCATCTCCCTCAAAGGCGAAGAGCATGAAATACAAGTACCAGGGCATCTTCCTGCCCACATCAGTCACCTCAAATTTTGATGACATTTGAGATACCGAGATCGGCCACGTGGACATGGCCGAATTCCTAGAGCGAACCAAGGCAACAAATCCCAGTACTGGGATAAAAAGAATTGTTGAGAGCAACATCCACCTAGTGGCCGCCTTTTTGGTAGCAACACATCATGTGGAATTTGTCCTCCAGTGTGTGCGATTTTACAACAAGGAGACCAGATCGGTCTCAGACGCCAGTGGTGGCATGATAATTCGATTGGACCCCAATTTTATCGACAAAGTTTTCCTGTGTCCTCCAGCCACCGAAGTAACCCAAATTGACTTTGAGAATGCACAAAAGGAGTACGACAAAGACCCAGAAAGGGCAAAGAAGGTCATGAATTATAAATGGCTAAAGACCCCGAGGACCAGTCTCTCTAGATGGCCGAAAAGCTTCCCTAGAAGTGATTTCGTCGAAGAAGTTGGTGACTTAATCACCCTCCTCAGCAGAGTACGGGGCCTCTCGTCCTCTTCACAATTTCATGAATGGATGTATCCGTTCATTAAGATCATCCTTCAAGGTAAACAAACCATCTTTTGGGGGGAACAGATCAACAACGTTATCCATGAACAACTAACTAGGGTACAAACCTCCTTCAAATTCTACATGACCTCGTACCTGGTCTATATAGCTGCTGCAATGCGATCTTTCTCAGGTTTGACAACAGAGGGAGATAGAAAGACCACCCCGGTCTACTCATACTATCCACAGCTGACGCTTCAAGGGTCAACACGTCATTTTAGGTGAGTAAATGACGCATTCTTCGCCGTATTCTTGTGTCTCTTCGATCCTTAGCTGGAGCAGAAGAGAATATCAGACGAGGCCTGGATGGTGGTGAATGGTTATGGCTACATGTTCCTCCAATTCTCTATGTTTTGCTATCTTTGGGTGGGTTTTTACCAAGGATACCCTTATATGCTTCCCAAATTTCCTTCAGACAGGTTAGTCCTAATGGAGCTTTGCCGACAACTGGTTATCATGCACACTAAGCAGATGGAACTTAAGAGACCCCGTTTCAAGTTCCCTATCCAGATTGGCAGGTTTTTAGTTGCTACATCAACCAAAGCCAAGGTTATGGAAACAAAAATGCAGATGGTTACCATCAAACCATTCAAGAGACGGGAGAAATTTGACTACAGGGGAGTCAGAGAGAAGATTAGGAGAAAGACTCAGTTCTACGAACCCATGATTGAGGATATCTGGGTGGACTTGAGGATGGCTGATGAGATAAGAAAAATGGACTATTTCCGTCTCACACTGGAGCAGATAGAATACCTCAGACTTGCAGAGATCCCTTTTGGTTTAGTCGATGATGGGAACATCATAAACAATAGGTATCTGACAGAAAAGGTTGCTGGTTCCCCTCTCCCTCCAGTTTAGTGGTCTCAAAAGGAGTTGACCTCACTAAGGAAAAGATTTGAACCAATATTGGCTAACACCAATGATTGGTTAGCAGCCAAAGGGATCACCCTAAAAGAATTCATCACAGGATCAGAGGCTAAATACCAAGCAGAGTTGAAGAGAAAGGCAGAAAACTGAACAAAAAACAAAGGTGACGTTCCTTCGCCTTTTAAGCCTCACAAGCCTAGGATCATCTTTGTTTCCAAAATCTTAAGTCAACACAAGAGCCTAAATCAGCAGCTGAAGGAACCAAAGGTCAAAGCCCCGAGGCACAGATAGCTCAACCTATGAAGACACATGATCAACCGTCAGAACGACCAAGTGTTGGGTCTCTAATCTCATCAGGACAAGCACAACCGATCTATAGCGCCTCTCCTTCTCCTCCTCAATCTCCTGTAATGCCCGCTTTTCCTATCTCTCCAATCAGTGTTCCATCTTCAAGAGCCGCTTCCCCTTCTAGGGTTGTTTTTGGTGATCCTCAGGGTCCTTCAACAGGTTCCCCTCGCTCTTTTGGGTCCATTCCGAGTCTGTCATCTCCGTCTTTCAACCTACCACCAAGCCCTGCACCTGAGCCAGAATCAGTAGTTGATACAGTTTCACTGGTTACTCCAATTGCAACTACTGCCACCACCAGTAGTGTGGAAGCTGCTACAGTGACACCGGTAGAGGCAACCATTGTTACAACGGGTACTTCTCTCCCGCCTTGGATGTCTGCTTTCACGCCTAAAAGAAAGAAAATGGCCATCTCCCTAGATGAATTCAATTTTGGCAAGATAGTGCCGGCAAAAGCAAGGGCTCCTAAGAGGCCAAAAATCCTCTCCAAGTTGGTCGAAGAAAAGGGGCAAAAATTTCTAGAAATTGCCAAGCCTCCTCAGGACGCAACCCTTGAGGGTTTTGAAATGAGTAGTTATTCCATCTCTCATGTTGAACTTGGCAAAGTTACTCACGAAGGTGCAAAGAGCAATCTTCAGTCAACAATGGACATTATGGTCCAAAAGTTTGACAGGAAAAAGGAGATGAAGGATTATTATAAAGCCAAAGCTGAACAGTTAACAACAGTAATCAAAAGGTTCACTATTTCGACTGAGGTAGCAACTCCAGAGGCCTTTTTCGTGGATGATTCAGTCATTCAAAAAGCTGAAAAGACCTATTTAAAGGGGAAAGTCATGGAGGAATATGTTGAAAGGATGCACAATTAGGGAGTCTCTTTGCTATCAGAAGTTGCGAAAAGAACAGGTAAAATGAAGAGATTGAAAACTCAGGTAGATGATTTTGTCTCCCTTATCTCTCAAAAAATTGACAGCTTAGAGAAAGATCTCAGCAAATGGAAGGAAATGAAAGATCTCAAAAAGAGTACCCTGATATCTATCGGTGTCATCCCCAACAAAGATTCCTATGTTGAGATCAAGGAGTCAATGATATTTAGGATTCAGGTACACAAGGATCTAATTGATGATCTCAAAGCTTTCAAGGAAGCTAGTGAAAAGAGTGACCTGAGCCTGCTGAACAAGTTAGAGGAGCTGCCATGCAACTTGACTTCCAAGGACCATCAGTTCCTTTCGGCAGAGGAAATGATTTAGAGTTTCGAAGGGATGATCCGAAAAGATTTTGAAGGAGCGTCTTTCTCAATGACTTCGATGGACAACATTCTGGATGCTCAATTAACTTTGGAGAACTTGAAATCCAGGTTAACTAGCCACTCTAAAGCCATCACAGCATTGAAAGGCGTGCTGATCAGAGCAAGGGTCATATTCAAGAACGCAGTTGCACCAGACAACATAGGAATTTAGGCATCAATTGCCATGTACGATGCTCATCTGAAGAAGTTCGACAGCAAGAATTGACTCTCTCTCTCCCCTTCTCTCTTCTTCTATCCTTATGCATTTCTGTTTTGTGCAGAATGCATGCAATTTTGTAAATGTGTAATTACATATAAATATTTTGGAAAATATCTAAAAGTCAAAGATGAGTCATCTTTGACCAAGATATTTTATATTTTATTATTTTTTGTTTTTGAGGATTTTCTCCCTATATATAGTGGAGACCTCATTTGTAAATTATCTTGGAGAAGTTAATAGCAAACACTCTGCTGAAATTGAAGCAACTTTTGAGACTTTGTGCTCAAACTTGTAAATCATGTTTTGATTAAATAAATGAGAAGAAGTTTATTTCAAACCTTGTGTTGAGATTATCTGTGTTATTTAGGAAATAATTCTTATGTCTTTTTCCTGGTAACATCTTGTTTATCTGATTTAATAAGCAAAGTGGGTGTGTTATTATTATCTGAGGGCACTTCTTGAGGGTAGAAAATAGACTTTGTGCTACTTTTACCTTTGAGATTCTTTTATCTTTTGTAGTTTCAGGTGAAGACTTTGTGCTTCACTTTACTCTACAGTTGTACTTGTTTCGGATCTATGGAGAAGCTACGGAAGACCTTGCGCTTGCGTGAGCATTCTTGTGATTTTGTTACTTCAGGTAATCTCTTGCTCTTCGTTTGATACCATTCCTAAAAGAAGAGGAGTGTTGTTAGCTTTAGACCAGGGATTTTTCTCTTTTGTCCTTCATACATTACCTCTAAAAAAAGAGGGGTAGATGTTGTTATACCACCCTCATGTGTTATTTTCTATTTAATTATATATCCGGCACGTAAATATTTATAGGGAACCTCCCCTTGATGAGAGGAGAGATTTACTTTGTTTAGATCTGGTAAACCCATACTTTTCAAGGTGGTAAATCTCCCTTATGTTGTGGCTGATATCCCCATTTTGTCATCAATTAGTTGATGACAAAATATTCACCCAACACATAGAACATTGAAATCATCTTTTTTGTCAAATTAATTTATGGGTTCTCTATATTTCCTAGCTTTTTTATTGAAACCTATTTTTATTTTGCAAATAGTTTACATTATTATTAGAATTTACATTTTAATTACCATAATAAATTTAGCATAGAATGTTGAAATCATCGTTCTAGTCAAAATAATTTTTGGGTTCTTTTTATTTTCTATTTTTTATGTAAACGTGTTTTGTTTTTTCCAAATAACTTAAGAATTTCTCATAATTTGGGTTTTAATTTTTACAGGTTCAAATTTGTCACATTTTTCTTGTAGGGGATTTTTTAATGTTTTTAGTTTTTAAGTCTATTTGATGTAGGTTTTGATTACTTAGTTCTTCATAAACAAACTACTAATTATTTTTTCTAGGATGCTTCATAGAGAATCAAAAGGAAAAACCAAACAAAAAATCATTTGACAAAAGACCCAATAAGAAAAACTCATCACATTTTTTCTTATAGATTCTAAAAGGGTGTTGTGATTCATTCAAAACACATATTGTTCATTCACATTTTCTTTAGACTTTTAAAAAATAATTCATATTTTGACTTGGAGCAATGAAACACTTTCATTTCAATTTGTCATTTTAGTTCTTTGCTTCAAGACTTGATTGTGTGCTTGTGTGGTCCCTTCACACGTATGCTCTCCTCTTGGTATAGTGACTCAAAGCCATGAAGGTGATCACTTATTTTATCTTGAAATATTTTTATTTTATGCTCTTTGCTTGCCCTTAGTGAGATTCCTATGAATCAGAATGACAATACCTTTCCTTTTTATTTTGGCTACGTGATTGGGGTGTCATTTTCTTCTCATGAGTTTTTAGGGCATAGTGACAAGGATATCAGTACAAACATTCATACTAACCTTACTTATCTAGTGGGGTATATAAATCGAGGCCACATCAATTGTACTTTAGTTGAAATGTCTCTTGGAGATTGATTTTTCTAGTAGCACTTCATTAAAATCTTACAGATGAAATGTTCATGAAGGGGTAAGACCCTCCCAGTCTGGTAAGTCTTAACATCTAATTAACATATTTTTGTGCCCATGTACCATAAGGTATATCACGACCATCTAGTAAACCCATGATAACTTTAGAATAGAACCTTTCAAACACAAAACATTCATCAATGTAGGATTTCAAAGGTAATAACACCTGAATATGTCTATCACATACAAACCTTTTGAGAGAAGGGTGGGATTAAAACACCACCAAAAACTGAATTAATTACTCAAATAATCTTAAATTTTATAATCCTCTCTCAAGGCAAGTATATTGAAATAATTGGTAAATGTGGAGTATTATCATGTTAGTCACTAAAGTAGGATCATGATATTAAATGTTTGATTACTTGGTTGTTGTGTCAAAAATTTGTCATAATATACATACACCTTCACAAAAAGGAATTAATATTCCTAATTTCCAAGTCAAAAAATGTTTCCTTCTACATATCATGTCAAAAATTCTCTAAACACATACCTTTCTTGTCTAAAATCACACCATTATGCTTCTCATTTGAATTTTTATGCACTCTAATCAAATTCCAAATTTATAATTAAAAAACACTTCAAGACTAAGGTCAAACTCTAGTCTCATTACCAACTCTCAAGTTCAAGTCAAACCTATTTAAGTCAAAGCATTCTCTTTTCATTTCCAAATTATATGTCAACTCCTATTTACATCTAAGTCTATTCCAATTTTAAGTTTACAGGTTAAAACCTTTGATCCTTACATTCAAAAATTCCAATTTCTCAAATCAAAACTAGTATAATCTTGTTACAATCCAAGTCTAAACTTCTTTACAAATTTTTCAAGACATCAATGACTTAAATATGTACACTTGGATTTTATCCTTGAATTAATATCATATTCAACCATTATACTCTAATTCAAAAGGGTCTTACATTCATAAAGCCTCAGTATAATTTGACCATCTTGGATAAACTTATCCAAATTTAACCTTTTGAAAACTTGAGTTCGGGTCAAATTACTTGGTTTATAATAGTGTCCAACATGCCTTGATACACTAGAATTTACATGGATTAAAATGATGTTTATGATGATGATTAGACACAAAATCAACAATAATATATAAATCCATTCACATACGAACAAGATTATCCACATGATCAATAAGATTATATGAACTCACATAATAAAGAAGTCTATTAACCTAAGTATGAAGATGTGCCACCTAGTTACGATGTAGTTTGACCTTGATTTGATAAAGAATTGTCTGAGAATATATATGGATCTCTCTTGCACTTATTATAGATGGGTTTTAAGGTTCCCCTTGATTATCCTATAGAGAAATTATGTAATATTTTGATATCTCAGCCACATAATACCATTGAAATCATAGATTGGACTAAGGATTTCCTTCCTCTAGCCATGGCCCAAAAATTATTCAAACATCATCAATCCTATCAACATATAGAAAGGGGAAGGAATTATATTTTTCCCTAGTCCAAGTTTCTCCTATCATTCTAACCCAATCGCAACAAGTTGGTCCAATATTGACTAATTTTATAGTTTTATTAGTTACCTCTCTATTTTTTGATCTTCCACTTATAGAGTTTAATCAACCTATTTATAATCAAGTTAAAGATTCATTGGTTGGTCCATTCCCTAATTTGGAGATATCCACCAATCATGATAAAAATATACCCATATATTCCTCACAAGAAGTTGTTAAGAATCTATAATAGGTATCTTCTAATCCCCATCAAGTTCTTGTTAATCCTACTCTCCAAATCTTGTTTGAATAAATCCACCCTCAACAACTATATAATTCACCTCTTTCTAAATAAGTCCCTACTGATACATAGAGTATCCCATCCAACTTACATCTCCCATAATAAAACCCTTCCAAAGTTAATCGAGTTATTTCTAATACCATCAAATCATATCCAACACACAATAATGACTTCCATCTAGATAACAGGTTGATTCTAATTATCAATGAGTTCTATCTAGATAATAGGTTGTTTTTAATAATAAAATAATTCCCACCAATCAAAAAAAACTCCTCACTCAAAGACAATAAATTCCTCTTATGTAACAATGAGTCTACATGTCATCTTCAAATCCCAATAAACAACAAGTCTCTCATAGCAAATTTAATCCCAATAACAAAACTACTAATCCTATTAGGTTAGTGAAAAGAGTTTCCACAAATATAGTTAATACATAATTTCATTCTCAGTTGTACAACCCCCCCTTACATTCCAAAACACTTCTTTCCCCAGGAATGGCAAGTTGTCAAGGATGTAATTTTAGGATTACAAGCATGGAATCATGGATGAAAGTATAAGTTGGATAAAATATACTCATAACCATATGATGCAAGTATATTTCTAACACCATTCCCATATCATTTTGAAATCCCAAAAATTGACAAATATAAAGTAAAAGGTAGCCCAATGGAACACTTAAAGAGTTTTTTTTTGCGTGTCAAGAAGTAGGTTACGACCCCCCTTTTTTTTGCTTTGCCTTTTCTCACAGAGCTTGGTTGGGTAAGCTTTGGATTGGTTCATGCATATCGAAAAGGGTTCTATCATGAATTTTGAGGATTTATCAGATATTTTTTAATAAATTTTTGTATAATATTGAACTTGAGTTGACCATGGTTGACTTGTGTAATATCAAGCAATGAGGTAGAGAGAGATTTGTACCTTATCTCCAAATATGGAGAGCACTAGGACAACATATTTCCACATTCTCTTCATGATGAAGAGCTAGAAAATATATTTATGAAAAAAATGAAGTTAGAATTGGATCTTAACCTTAGATTGCATTATTCAAGACAACTTTGTTGTAGTCATTCATAAATGAGTTCAAATTAAAATTGATCTCATTGATAAAGGATTGATCAAGATTTATTCCTAAAATCAATCCCAACATAAAACTTTAAACCAAAATTAGAATCAAACTTCAAACCCAAATCCAAAAAAGTGCAGTAGAGAGGCCCAAATCCTTCAATCACATTAAGAATGTGGTTGGTAATAGAGTAACATAAGAAATACATGATCACACAGTGTAGTCATAACCAATATAAAAGTCTCCTTTACCACAACCACTTATTTTTCACAACCTACCTCCTCCAAGGAATTAGTTCAATAGAAGACCATTTGCTAATCTTGGAGATCCTATTGAGGTCATATTTCAAAATCTACTTGCTAAAAATATGATTACTTGGCCTAATACCAAATAATTTGATGAAAGTCAACCCCAATATAAGTGGTATAGAGACAAGGAGTATTATGAGTATCATCATGTAAAGCATCATGGTATATATATATTATATATATTATATATATATTATATATAAATTATATATATATATATGCAACTTATAAATCTTATCTAAGACATGCTGGAAAGAAGGGGGATTGAATTAAATAGTGTATCATCCCATTCTAATCATAACATGGGGATATATAGAGACCCTTTTCCACAACATAATACTAATCAAAATGAGCAATGAAAATATCAAAATGATAATAATCATAATCAAAATTAGGGTTCCTAGGCTAAAAATGTTGATTACCATAATACCCCATATGATTACAATATGGTGGGATGTATCATGGAACATCATGTGGCCATAATCATAATCATAATTAACCCTAGTTCCTATTCTAGTAATTCCCAACAAGAAAATCACACCATTCTAGGATCAGTTTCATCTATTTTGGGAGTTCTTCCTCCATATAATCCTCATCCAAGAGTTACCATCCTAGGACCTGTCTATTATTCCTCTAATTCCCATAATCCTATTCATGCTCGAGATTATGTTGTTACAAAGCAATGCCTTAAATTAAACCTTCAAGGTCCTGGATATCCTCCTATTAATATCAATCCACCTTCTACCTCCAATCCTATTCAAAATCAAGCCAAAGCCAAATATTCATCACTTATCAAAAAGTAGTATGATCTTATGGTTTAGTTAGGTAAGACGATGGTGAAAATTTATAACTTGGATCTTTTGTGTACATCTCAACCCCACAAGGATATTTTGTATGCTATTTTGAGCTAGTTTAAGATTACTAATTATATTTCACTTGATAAATTATAAGCATTAGTAGTACATTTATCTCCTAGCCCACAACTTATATTTGATCAAAATGATGTATCAACCCTTAGTTCTTCACATACAAATTCTATATTTATTGAATTCATCATTACTCACCATAAATCAAGTGGGTAATCATAGATAATGGTTCTAGCCTCAATATTGTTCCATTAAAGTTAGTCTAAAATTTGGGATACACTGTAATAGATTTGAAGAATGACATCATCACCATTAAAGTATATTATAATATCAAAAGGTAGTCAATAGGTACAATTTACTCAACCATCTAGGTTGAGCCTATCATTCATATTACCCTATGTCATGTTATTGACCTTGAATTATCATATAATTTCCTCTTTGGCCACCCATAGATCCATGAGATATGTACAATTCCCTCCACGCTAAATCAATGCATAAAATTTCCATTTTCCTAAATGGAGGTCACTATTGTTGGGATCTAAAACCTTATCAATATTTTCAACATTTAGAAGAAGAGGGTCTCTAATACACTTATTATCCTAGTGTTAAGCATGTTATCAAAAAGGACAAGCAAGTGATGTCTAATCCACCTAAATCTAATTATATTTATCCTAGTACCCTTGATTCCTCTTCCAAATTACCTCTTGCCCAACTAAATTATTCTCCTTTCAATATTCATGATAATGGTCTTGACATGTATAGTACCAAAAATGTTTTTCATATTACCAAACTCCCTATATCAACCAAATCCGATGGTAGGCCCAAGATGGAATGGCATAAAAGGAACGTAGAATATATACCCAAAGGTTATATACCATTTATCCCAGGAAAAGCATTTAATCAAGAAGATCTAAAATAAATAGATGAGTCATGGTTATATGGTGAAGGTTTTGCTCCTTGTTTTCAAAGCAAAAGGTATCTCATTCCAAACATTATTATGGAAGATCGCACTTATAAAGGCAAAGGCTTGGGAACAAAGGAATAATGTATACTAGACCTTATTCTTCCTTATACACATGGAAAGAATCAAGGTCTTGGATACAACTTATCTGAGGTTGTCCCCACATATCCTAAAAGTGATTCAACCTCTATGTTTAATGACGATATTCCCAAAATAAACATAGAGTTCTTTTATAGCATTTAAAATGAGATTGCCAATATGAATCTTTTATATTCCTATTCCATTCTCACTATTTTCTTTGTTCCAAACGTTACCCTTATTCTCCATTATCTTAAACTCATTGATTGGCACTAACAAGACCAAGATATCGCACTTGATGAGTTTCTAAATGAAGAAGCCATTTGAGATTTTATGGGATTAGGAGATGATTTATTGGTGGGTGACCACAAACAATTATTTGTTTACACTTTGGACCTCGAGGCCTAGTTTGAGGATTAGGATAACTTGGTCAAAATGAAAGTAAAAATAAAACATTGAGATCCTTAAGTGAAAACCTCTCTGAGGCACTTTTGGATTAAGAAAATAGTAAATAGAACCATTGGTGAAAACTTGTTTTAGGATCCATTATATGGGAAAGTTTTCTCTCCTTCAGAATAATCCCAAGGTTTCAAAAGTCTATGCTTGTCATTTGGAGCAAAAATCAATCCTAAGGATCCTAACTCATTTTAGATAATGGTCTTAAAATATCTACATGTAGTTGTTTATTGTTCATTACCTACTATGAATGATTCTAATTCTTCTTACATAGGTGGGTCTAATATCCCATAGTCAGAACCATAAGATAAATTACCTTCCTTTCCCATAATAATAGAATATGGTTCCATTCCTATTGTGGAAGATACTACAAAATTGAATATTAGCACACATGATGATCAAACTTGGCTAGTCTCTCACTATATAGGAACGTGAACTAAATATTGATATTCTAATAGAATTAATTGATATATTCACTTGTGCCTACTTTCATATGTTAGGTTTAGATCCTTTTTTAGTAGTGCATCATCTATATATGCACATATATGTTAAGCCTGAAACTACAAAAGATGCATCCTTAAATTACCATCCTAGTCAAAAAAATAAATAGAAAAGTTACTTATGGTAGGTTTGATTAAGCCTATTCCTTATACAAATTATATTTCCAATATTATACCTTTAGTAAGAAGCCAATGGGTATATAGATATGCACATATTTTAGAGACCTTAAAAAAGCTTGTCCAAAGGATGATTTTCCACTACCCAACATAGATATGATTATTGATTCTACAACATGTTAGGAAATTATATCTCTTATAGATGGATTATCTAGATATAATCAAATCATTATTTATATAGAGGTTAAGCAAAAAACAACATTCACAACTCCATGGGGAATAATTTTTTTATCAAGTCATTCCATTTGGATTGAAAAACACTGGAGTTACATATTAATACATAATGACAATTATTTTTCATGATATTATTCTTGACATTATTCACAAGTGTTTTTGGAGTTACATCTGGTAAATTATTAATCTTTATTATTTCTCATAGGGACATTGAAGTTGATCTAGCCAAAGTTCAAGAAATTACCAAGATGCACCCTCCCAATTTTAAACAACCTCGTAGTTTACAATTCAATATATAGGCCATTCAACATTTCATTTCCCAACTTGATGATATATGCCACTCATTTACACACCTAAAAAATGAAATACATTTCAATGGAATTCAAAATGCCAAAAAGCCTTTGAAAAACTCAAGAAATACCTAGAAAATCCTCTAGTACTCATTATACCAATGCCTAGGAATCCTTTGTTATTGTTCATCTCTGAAATGGTAAGTGCCTTGGGGGCACTCATCACCCAACATGATGATCATGGAAAATAAAGAGATATCTAATATTTGAGATGAATACTAATAACTTACGAGCATAATTACACTCAAATTGAAAAATATTATCTCGCATTAGTTTTCACTTCTAAAAGATTAGACATTATCTATTGAACAACAAAACCATTTTTGTTACAAAAGTGGATCCTTTAAAATATATCTTAGCAAAATTAGCTTTAACTAGTTGAATAGATAAATGGGTGATGTTTCTTAGTGAGTTTAACATATAATATACACACAAGAAGGATATTAAAGGGTAGGTATTATCAGATTAATTGGATGAAGCACCTCTTCAAGATTCAAATCCTATCACTAATGAGTCTATTATGACTCTAGATGAATCCAAAGAATGGAACCATATTTTGATGGCTATTTTACATCTTATGGTTCTAAAGTAGGGATATTATTCATTATGCCACAAAAAGAATTTATTCCCAATGATTTTTGCATTATATTCCCATGCACTAATAACTTAGTCTAATATGAGGCTTTTCTTGCCATGCTTCATCTTGCAGTTCAATGGAATATTCAACATTTGCTCATATATGGTGATTCACAATTGACTATTAATTAAGCAATTGAGTAATATCTAATATCAAACTAAGGATGAAAAGCTTGTGCCCTATAAAGGTATGGTAGATAAACTCAAGCTCAAATTTGAGTTCATCTAGTTTGAACAAGTCCCTCGAGCCAACAAAAAGTCTATTGATGCTATTGATACCATTGGCTCCATGATTTCAATATATCTTATAGTCAAAGAATATTATTCTTATTTGAAAACCTTCTCATTCCAACATACAACTGTTTAGACTTTGAAATGATACATGTCATTGTTGGTCCTGATTCCCCTTGGTATGAGGCCATTTACTCCTATCTCCATGATCAAATCCTTCCCATACAAATTGATCTATCACACAACCATATACTTTTCTTATCAAAACTGTCCCCATTATACATTACTTGGAAACACACTCTCTCATAAGGGTTATGATGGGACTCTTCTTTGTTTTTTTTGAATTTAGGAAAATTTGACTTAGTGATTAAGGAGGTTAATAAAGGGATATGTGGGGCCCACACTAGTAGTATGGTCTTGGTGAAAAATATCCTTTGCATAAGTTACTATTGGCCACTATAGAAGCAAATGTATGTGCTTATATCAAGAAATGTGTGGCATGTCATAAACATGGTGACCTTTTTCATGCTCCAACATAGGTACTTAAGCTAGTTACAATTCCTTGGCCATTTTATACATGGGGGATTGATCTCATAGGAAAAATTAATCCCACTTCTTCAGATGGTCATAAACATATCCCCACTACTATCAAATATTTCACTAAGTGGGTAGACGTAATCCCTCTCAATTATATAACTAGTATGCATCTTTATAAATTTATATTGAACTAACTCATTTTCCACTATGCCATTCCTTCCACTATCATCTTAGATAATGGCATGTACTTTAAAAATAAGGATGTTTCATCCCTCTATTTTGAATTCCATATTAAACACAAAATTTACCCCTAAGGTAATAGACAAGTTGAGGCATCCAACAATTTTCTTTTCAAAATTCTCAAAAATATTGTCTATAATATTGGCCATGATTACAATTTAAAAATATTCGTAGTTTTGTGGGAATATCACATTAATGTTCAGACCCTATTAGTGTGATACCCTATTCCCTAGTTTATGGCTCTAAAGAAATTATTCTTATTGAGATTGAGTTTCCTCCTTACATATTTCATTATAGGACATTTTTGATGAGTAATATTATTGATTTTATAGATTAGCCTAATTGGACATCTTAGATAAGAAATGACTAGCCATCATTAATCAACTCAATTCATATCAGAATTGATTATGCCATGGTTATAACAAGTGCATTATTTCTAGAGAATTTGAACCTAGTTATCTTGTGCTAAAATAAAAGTAAAGAACATTAATTCTTAGTGGGAGAAGAAAGGTAAGTTTGAATCCAATTAGTTGGTCCCCTCCATTGTCATAACTAGTTATGGACTAGGTGCACATAAATTGGCTAATCCAAAGGGGTATGGATTACATGATCCAATGAAAATTATGTATCTCAAGATTTTTTATGCTTGATTTGGCAAGCTCTTATCTATGAGTATCCCTAATTATGGGGGGATTTCTAGTCTATGTCTTCTCTCATTTCTTCCCTTTCTTGGGGGCATCCCTTCATTTTTTCTCACCCCCTTTCCTAATACCACCCTGATTGTATTATATTTACATAGGTACAACAAGTGAATTTAGAGAAAATCTAGTAGGGCCATATTAGTATTGCATAATGGTTTTATGTTATAATCTCTTTGTAGATTAAATGTCAGAATGTTGAACATCATGATTTTCCTACTTGTATGAATTTTTATAAATCCTTTAAGCTCCTATCCACTCGTGTTTACATTTCCTTAGTTTATTCCTTTGCATCCTAATTCATTGTTTTAAGATAAGTTGTATCATATTCTATTTTTTTGTTAAATGGTATTCCCTGATTTGCTCATGTATGGATGACCCTTTCATGTTTCATATTCATTATTGAGTCCTTTCACCCATTTTCATTCCTCCCTTTGATATATGTTTCTAAAATTGTCATTTCCCATATCTTGTATATTATTTTGTCAAGATACTCTTATTTATATCATAAACATTCCAATATTCCAAAAATTTCTAAACATTCAAATATTCCAAAATTCCTAAACATTCCAATATTCCCCAATTTACTAAACATTCAAATATTCCCTTACATAAAACCCTAAGAACTTACATGGTTCAATTCCCAAAAAAAATCCCATTTGTACCCCTCTAATATGACATCATTGACTAGTTTTCATCCTGTTAGTCAACTTGGATTTCCATTTTTTTATAGTTAGGTGGCACATACTAAATTACCTCATAGGTGATTCCATATCCTCATGAGTACAACATCTAAAAATTGGGACCCATTTCTTTCTCTCCTACACTCTCATCATTTTTTTAGTTAATAGTACACGCTCTCATTGTTTTACAAGTTCAACCATCCAATCTCAATATTTTTTCATTTTTTTATCATACTTATCATATTTTGCTCCCAATTTTTGTTGAATTATAGTGGCTTGAGGTCCAATTGGATTATGTAGGTAGTTTTAATTATTTTAGGTCAACTTAGCCATCCTTTCTCCCACACTTTCCTCATTTTATGAACATATCTCTATCTCGTACACTCATCATTTTGGAAAGATCATTACTCATATGCTCTAACCATTTTATGATCTTGTTCTTATTTTTCCTATATAATTAGTCTTCTTTACTTGTCATCACCTATCTTCTTTCCCAATCCCTGGGAGAGCTAAATTTGATTTGAAGTCCATGGAGTATGTAGGTAGCATCCAATTACATGGGGAATTTGGATCTAGCTCAGATACCCCTTCCTTATTCTTCTATTCCCCCTCTTAAGTTATGATTATTTTTTCACACCCTTGGTTTTAAGTATAATTCTTTATTACCACACACACTAATTTACCAATTGAATGTTTATTTACTTTAGATTGTGTGTTTGTATGTGTTTTTGTTGATTGTTTGCTTTTTTATTGGGATTGTTATTTTGTTACTCGATTGTCTTAGTTTATGACATTATTATTTCCAATTAACTCTTGATTTATTCATATCAAGATTTTAAGTTGTGAACATTTGTATCTGAGCTTATATTAATTTAAGTGCATTATGTTTTTACAAGTTTAGTCTTGATTTTACATATCTTGCTTTAAATTATATACATTTATATTTGAATTAATTTTTACTCACTTTTAAAAATAAGGTTATCATGATTCATTTATATATTATGATGCATACTATCATTTATAATATAAAAAATAAATTATCAAAGGTCTAGTCACATGAAAATGTCAAATTAATTCTTTCTTTATCTGATCATATCATCATTATGACTACATTCATACTACTAATTTTATTTCCTATTTTAATTTTATACACTTTGTTTTTATAAATTTTTTTTTCCACTCATCTAAACTATTTTATAACTCTCCCATTTAGGGGGCATCAAGGCTTACCAAGTGCCATTTGAGACATCAATTTGAACCCATTTGCCTCTAAATTTAGAAAATCATCAAATTTAACATTTGTTAATTTTCTTATAATCATTATGAGCATATTATACACTCATTTTAATAAATTTAATTAGTATTTGAAAATATTTTACTTTGTCTATCTTTCAACACTCCTCAAATAGGGGCAAAATATAGACACTCCATTTTAATCACCTTTTGTGCCAAAATTGCAAAATGAAATGAATTCTTATAAATTATACACAAATTGGTATAATATTATCTATTAATATCAAATTATTATGTTCATATAATGTACGATATCAAATTCACCTTGAGACATCCTCAAATGGGTAAATTCATCATACTAGATCACTAAATTTCCACTCTGGTCATATTTCTCATCAACACTAGTCGTTTCCATCTCTTTGGTCAATTAATTAATTATTTTTATTACAATTAAATCAAAAAAATTAATATTATATCATATTAATTAAATTATTCATTTTGATTAGTTTAATTAATCCTTCCTCTAATTATAAATTCCATGGAAATGAAATTTATAATTTCATTTAATTCAATTTCTTTCTCATTTGTGCTACTTTTCAAGGAGCATTCTCCACCCTCCATCTTAGAGACAAGATGGAGGGCCCTACTATCACATTATATTCATTAAATTAATCTTTTTGATTAATTTAATTAATCTTATTTTTAATTCCATATATTTGGAATTATAATCTGATTTGAATTACTTACTCTTCCCTTTTTCACCTCATTCAAAGAGTATTTTGCCTTCCAAAATAATCTCAAGATGCCATGGAATATTATTTTATGACCCCACCTCCAATATAAAAAGCAAATTATGAGGGATTATTATCCATCCTACATCTTGGAAGCAAGATGGAGGGCTCATATTTGACTTTTTAAGATATTTTGAAGGGAAGAATTATCCATCCTCCATATTGCATGTAAGATGAAAGGCTCACATTGCTTCCCCTTGAGATATTTTGAGGATAGTTCTCCATCATCTATATTGCATAAAATATGTAGGGATCATATTAATACCCCTTGGGATATTTTGAGGAACATATTCCACCCTTCATCTTGGATAAGATGAAGGGATTATATTGGTGATCCATGTGATGCCTTGGGGTGAATTCTCCACCCTTCATCTAAGAGAATAGATTAAGGGCTCATATTCATTCACTCTACCTATAAATAAAGGGGAACCCCTATTCATATTTCATGATCAATATTTATATTGAATCCTTGCAAGTTCTCAAAGCCACCTTGTGCATCAATTTAACTTTTAATTAATTATGTTATTCAAAGTTCTCAAAGGGAGATGCTCCACTCTTAAAAGATGACATTCTTAAAGACCCTTTGGTAATAAATTCTAAGCCACATTTCATTTGAATTTTACAAGGTGATAAATCCATAAATAAAGATATAATTTAAGTGATTTTGTCTTCACATTTGGTTTTCTTTCATCCTTTCTTTGGCTCACGAGGTCCCAATAATTTTTTTTCATTGATTTTATTTTGATATTTTCACTAACAAAGGAAAAACTAACCATTTTTACTCATATGGATGTAATATGATTCATGAATTAACAAATGATATTTATCTACTCATTTAAGCAAAATTGTGTTAAATATGTTCTAGTTGCATCAGAACTTATCTTGGGCATAGATTCCATGATCTTTTGAATAGGCATGTTATACATTATTATTTTTCATTTTTGTTTTATATTGGTGTCATACATTAATATTTATAATTATTTATTAAATTTACATTTTTCCCATTATTTTGATGATAACTTGCATGGAATAATAATTTTTTGATTTCCATAAATTAAATCCATGTTCTTTACTAACAGGTTTAAAAATGCTTTCCACCTACATTTGTTTCCTATAACATAGTCATGTTATAGTGGTTTTTGAAATGAATGTGAATCTTGTTCTTATTTTTAATAATGTGATAAAAACATAATACCTATGGAAGGCAGTTGAGAAAGTGAAGTTATCACATCACATTTGTTTCTAGATAAGTGTTGATGAAATTCAACACTATGTTATTCTTGATAACTATTTTTGTGATTTTGGCTTTAATATTGAGTTGATTTTATGTTTAAGAAAAATTTATAGATATTATAAGACAAGGCATGTAAATGAATTAAATGTATAATTTCAAAGAATTTTTGGAAGTCTTTCCATAACATGACAATCTATGATTTTTTGAAATTACTTTGTGAATGATGTTGCACTAGCTTTGCATCATTTATTTGATGTATGGTAAAATTTTAATCATTAGATTCCATTCACTGATATATGATGTTCTAGAATAACACTACGAATCAAAACATTTGTTACATTAATAATTAGGCAAATGGATGTGTATACCTTAGGCTAAAGTACATAAATAAGCTATTATATGTGGTCCTTGATAGACTTAGAAAAATCCTAAGTCTCTGCAACTTATACCTTTACAATAAAAATGCTATGATACTGCATTTTTTGAATTTTAATTTATGGCACAAAGTAAGCCTCAAAATACTAGTTGATGTTCTTAGATTCTTTTTTGGTTTAAGAAATGAAGGCAATGCCTATCTTTGATGATTTCAATTATGAAGATTTGACTTGTAGCCTAGTATTGGTGAGAATCTAAAGTGTTGTAATTTTTTTGACCCATTATAGCTCTTATATGGTAATATTATTTTTGTACTATGTGGTTATCTTAGATTGGGCTTGGTGTTATTACAGTAACAATAATCTAGAGAAAATATTAGCCAAGGATTATTAAAGGTTATTGTTACTATTTTTGACATCTTTCATGGCCTAATAATTTATCTATATTATTGTAACATGGATAGTTGAATTGAATTTTGAAGTTGAGATGAGTGTTAAGTAATGAAAAAATTTGTCTCCCCATTTTGGACTCTTAATAAAGACTTTCAAGGCCTTAATTATTGTAGAAAAAATACCTAATTGGTATTGTATTACTAATTGGAACTAATAAGTGAAAAAATAATTTCAATAATTTAATATCATATCTAATTTGGTTTATCCATGCACATGTCTTGAAGCATTGTTGATTTTATTATTGTTTAAGAACAATAGTTGTTTTATGTTTTTTCTTTGCCCTAAAGTGGGTAATATGAAGTTTTATTCTTAACTTCAATGAAACTAAGGTGATTTTATGAACAAGCTTAACCCTAGGACTTAAATAGTTTGGATAGATTAGATTACGTTGTGTTCCCTCAAATGGTAAAATTAGATAAATAAGTCTTGATTAGGCTAGAGTGCATGTAGAAAAACCAAGCTATTCCATGTAAATTTCATTAAGTGGCTTCTCTTATGTTTGATTGGGTTGGTGTGGGGCATTCCATTGGCACCTGGATGGAAAAAAGAGAGATAAAGTAACCATAAAAATAAAGGCTACTATAGTAATTTGGAATTCATAGATGGACATCTAATGTGTCTATAGTCAATCAAAAAATAAAATTATTGGAAAAAAATTCACTAACATTGGAATTTGTGTTAAAAAATAGTTGATTTAAATTTTGGTGTCCTTATACAAGGTTTTTTTAGGTCTAATTGATAACATATTTATATAATGATGGAGTTAATAGCCTAGTTTTACCCTACTTATTATACTGTTGGTCTCAATTACAATTTCAAAATCTAAAAATTATATAATATTTTTTTTGTACATGGATAAAATATTGTTTCTAGGAATATGTATGCTTGATAAAAATTGGCTAGAATAACCAACTACCTAAAATTACTTCATAAGGGGATCCTATTTTGAGAAGGTGAGGATGTCCTACCACGTATTATGAACTCTTTTGACCATTACATTGGGGGAACTCAAGTAAGTGGGGATAGGTCTCAAGGTCTAATTATTAATTTCAGCATCCACTATTTGGTTGTAATAAAGAAAAGATATCAATAGAAAGAATAAGGTGTTTCCTCAACACATGATGTTTATTATGTTTTAAAATGTTTTTGGGAAATTTTAGTGCTAGCATACTTTGGGTACTTAATTGGTTTCATTCAAGGAGAAACCATTTGATGTTAAGGCATGTGTCACTTTTTTATACCTTACACTTTATGATTTAGAACTTGTAATAAAGTGTAGTAATTATAGGAGACCTTCATGTGGCCAAATTCTTGACTTTAGAAAAAAATATGATTATTTTGGAAATATTTGTAAATATTTTTAAATGATAATTTTAGTTGAAATATTGGGCAGAGAAACTCAACTTCATCAAGGGAAGAATAAATAGGAGGGGTAGGGCTTAGGAGACCATATAACCTAAATCCATTTATGGGGCCACTACATGTATGAACCAACCAACTCATGGTTGTTACTTAAACTTAAAGATCATGAAAATATAAAATAAGTATGTAGGTAGAATAAGATGCTAAAATTAGGGAAGATGTGGAATAAGGAAGGACTAAGGGAATAATAATAGTTTTTTTCATAACATGCATATTAATCTTCCCTTACATCTAAGCTTTCTTTGTGTATTAGACCCAATGATGGACTATGGTAATATTTTTTATAAACTTGAATATGAAACCATATAATCATACTTATGGTATAAATTCATATAATTATACATAGGAATACATATATGAGTCTACACCTATAGGTTGTAGGCCTATAGCTTGGACTAGGGCCATTTTATCCTATTTTTTGGATTATCAAAATCACATAATCTAACTATGTTAACCCTTATAGGGTTGGATCAAAAGAATGGAATTACATTCACTTAGTTACTTTGTTATAAATACCAATATTAATTTGACATTGATGCCCTACCAATGATTTTTTTTCATTTTATATGGTAAAAACTCAATAATTTCTTGTTATTGTTATTATGTTATATGATGGATGCTCAATATATGTAATTTTAATTCAATATTTAATCTAAACCTAAATTTTCATTGGAAGGAATGATATGAATCTACTGAGTGATTTCATGTAAAAACCCTAGCTAGGTAGAGTAAGGGTTTTGTAAGTATTTGTAAAACCTTTGGTACCTTTCTTTTATTGTAACAACACAATACTAAAGTGGTCATATCTTGTAAGTAAATAAATGTGTATTATGTGTTTTATATTTTATATTACATTCATAATGTTGATTGTGTAAATACATTATAGCTACACCTCTTTACTTGAAATTAAGTGGGTGTTATTAATAGTCTTAATTTATTGGTTCTATACACTTGAGTGACTGTGTTAGAATTGAATTTTAATTCATTAGGGTTGTTATCCAATACTAATAGAAGCATGAATTTATTTATGTTAATAGTTGTGATGTAGGACCCTTTTTTGGGAAATTTTAATGATATTAAATTGTTTTTGCAGTGTTACATTTGGTTCTTTCTTGTGCATGTATTTTCATATTTTGCATGAACAATATTATATGTATTCACCCCAATGATAACTATGGATGTGTGTGAGTATTATATCTCATAAGGTTATGATACTCCACTAGAGTTAGATACTATTTATAAATATTATTTTGATATTGTTTCCTTAAAATATTATAATATTTATTTGTTGATTTTTCCATCTTGGTAATCATGTTTAATGGATGACACAATGTAAGTGGAATGATAAGTTTCATTCATAAGGCATAATTACTTAGTATAACCTTGCACGAGTCATTATATTATGTTGGTTTATTATTATGAAATTTAACATTAGTTTTTGTACTTAAAGTATTAGTGATCATTTAAAGCTAATTACC
This sequence comes from Torreya grandis, assembly GCA_037957365.1. Taxonomy (NCBI): domain Eukaryota; kingdom Viridiplantae; phylum Streptophyta; class Pinopsida; order Cupressales; family Taxaceae; genus Torreya; species Torreya grandis. Next base: position 4,708,506 of record JARHVA010000082.1, on the reverse strand, counting down.
TAAGGGAGATAACATCCCTAGCATTATGCTAACCTAGATTTGTCTTTGAGTATGCCTTAGTTTAGGATGGGATTTATTTGGAAGTAGTATGAATAAATATTTTATCCATTTTGAGATGTCAAACCTTATTTATTTTACTATTTTGGATCTTAGTTTGATCATTTGTTGTTGTACCACTTATGTCATAAAAGGAATTAGTAGAATGAAAATGTAGAAGAGTCATATCTCTTTTGACTGCAATGAATATTTTATTTAACTTTTTCATTATATTTTTAATTGTAAACCCTAAAGGGTACTTGTGAATAAGAATGTAATATTTTAAAAATTTAATAACTTATTACACTTAAAATCAATATTATGTAAGTATTTTTTTATATAAAGGGATTGTTTCACCTAAATATCTATCTTGTTGCATTAGTATTTAATATTGTTAATAATGATTAAGTTCATTTGAATTTGGTAATGAATTTTAAACCTGATTATTGATAGTTTATTTATGGGAATATATGTGAATATGATACCTAATCTTGTGCCTTATGTAGTTTTGTACAACAATTATTTTATCATGTATTTTTGTGTAAAAGGCAATGAATTAGGAACAAGTCTAGTTGAAGATAATAAATAGGATAATTTGATAGAGAATATTAATTAACCAAGGTTTTAAATGAGCATCATGTTTTTTCAAGAAAAAATCAATTTCCTTATATTTCCTTTATTCTAAATAAACTTATTGACTTTTAACACCTCAAAATCACCAAATAAAGTATAGTCTTATTTTATTTTTAAGGGGATAAATGTCATTTTTAGAGATATACCATAGCGTAGCTCAAAATTAATCATGATTATATTAGTTAATTTATTAATATATTTTAAATTAAAACCTAAAGATCCCTATTAGTTGTCATGAAGAATTTAAGGTTCCTCATTAAAAATTTAGTAAATTAATTCTCCCAAAGATCCCTAATTTGGTTAAGTTACATTTTTGTTTAAATTCTTCTCCCAAATATCCTTACTAGGTACTTTTCAAAAACATTCTAGGTTATATTAAGTAGATAGAGATAAATCTATATTGTAGCATCTTAGTATACAATAATTCATGCCTAAGTTAAATGGACATGCCAACAAGAGATCCTTCTCTTATAGATGTTGAAAGTAGGTACGATGCCTTCCTAAACGAAATGGTTTATAAAAGTGTAGGTTGTTAATTTTTTCCATATATTTTTCCTTTGTTTCATGCAATGGGGACCATTTCTCTTGAAATATGGTTGATTGATCCAAGAGGATTTGGGTCACTAGATCTTACCTTAATTCATCAAATTTTCTTAATCACCTTCATGCTTACATCAATAACTTTTATATTGAAGGAAACATCTACATGCCAATAGAAAATATCAAAATATTATTTAGAATTACTACACATATCTTATAATGTCATAGATGTAGTGTACAGTCTATGGGTAATGATAATTGATGACATCACCACACTCATTACTTAAAAATTGGTTGTATCTAACTCTTGCAGTGGTTTAATCGACACTTCATATTTCTCCATTATTTTTGAGTATATGATTCCATTATTTATATTTATTTACATGAATTACATAGATAAGAATGAATTTATAGAGTACATATACACCATACATCTAATCTTTTAGATTTATATAGAACTTAGCATAATACACATTTTATATTACAGTTTTACATCGATTGTCAATTGTCTTATTTAATTTTATTGTTAATTTAATCATTAAATTTTAATATCCTATATAATTTGAAAATTTATTCCATTTATAACCCTCTTAAATTTATTTAATTATGTTTCCATTGGATCTCTTCCCAGGCCCCAAATTAAAGATGATCTTGTAGCAAGTTTTAACAGAGATTAGAGTAATTTTAGTGATTGGAGATGACTTTAATATGTTGATGAAGTAATATTTTATATGAAAATTATGTCAGTTTAGATTAGTTTAATATTTATCCTCACATTCATATAAGTATGACCTTATTATAAAAATATCATAGACCTCAGGTGGCACAATGCCATAATTGAATTTATCCTCTATGAGCTTGACTTTAAATTAGAAAGTGAACTACCACTTTTGTACTCTTCCCCGTATATAACCAACCCAAATAATATGGTTTTGGGTGTGTGTTAGTGGTAAGTCCAAGGTGATAGGTTATACTTCATGCAATTATGTTCTTTTGGATTCTACTATCAATGGTGATAAGGAGAGGTTGACCCTTAACCTAATTATTGGTGTGGAAGAGACACTATCATTCCTTAGAGTTATCAATTATAGTGGCCCTAATGGTCAAATAAGTGTCATATATATCAATTTCATCCATTTTCATATGACTTTATGTAAACTAAAAAACCAAATATTATTGTGTGTGACATTCAAAATCATTGTGAAAGCTTGGGAGGTATTGATGACACCATTTGTTGCATTGGTTCTTCTTTCCTTTATCTAACACATAAGATGATGTGTGGTGTTATTATGATTCTAACCCTTGAAAAACATTATTTTCTTATGCATGATATGATTTGATGGTGATTTTTGTGTAGGATAATTATTTCACATGATGCCTGATGAAGAAGAGAAATTTTGATTCATATTTTCCTTAGCTTTAATCTTGGTAGTGCTACTATATGGTTGCTCTAATTTTTTTAAATTAAATAAATTCATATTTTTATAAATAAAATGTGACATTATATTTATGAACTCCATCACTTTATGTTTATTTATTAAGTTCTCACATATACATGCAGTGTCATCATGAAACACATTGGTATACTCTTCAATTGGTTATTCTTTATGCTGGTGAAATTAACAAAACTTGATGTATTAATATTTTTAGTGCTTGAGGGTATGATAATCATCTTTAAAGGCATTGAAAACATTATTCTAATATTTGATTTGATCACTCTTGTGCACTCTACACATTGAGGATATCCCAATAACAAGTAATTTAAATGGACATATTTAACATGGAGGTATTGATCTTATTGGCATTAGTGAAGTGATTGATTGATAAACATGCTTTATTTTTTTGAATCTAACATTCAATGTCCTAGTGTTGATTTTTTCTTTGAACACTAGGATTCCAAGATTTAATTAAACTTTAAAGGGGGTTTATTGTTGAAACATTAGATGCATATAATGTGAGAAATGAGTTTTTTGTGACACATGTTGCATATTTATTTCAAAAAATTGGCCAAAGATGTTGGTGTGTTATTCCTTAAGGGAATCTAAAATGATTTTTTGGGCATTTGGAGGTGCCTCAGTGTATCTCTAGTTTTCAACCATCTTGCTCTTGCTATAGGGTTCTTTAGGATAAATTAAGATATAACCTACTAATAATCCATCTTTATCATGTTTTTCTCATGTGTTTATAGGCATATGATAACTCTTGATCTGATAAAAATTATGTGCACCATAGGGCCTACAATTAGTGTAGTCAAAAATTCCATGCTTGTAAACAAACAATGGATTGATAATGTGCAAAAAGTAAAGTAAAAAATCAATAAACAAACAACATACTCAAATGTGGAATTCTTTATATGAAAAAATGCACCTGCTATTCAATATGTAAAATAGGGAAAGTATATATGTGAACAAGATCCAAAAGGACTAGGAATTCAATTTCCTATGATGAGAAGGATAATACTTCCTCACTAATTTATCTATACTAAATTAAACAATATGAAAAGTTATAAATGCATTTGAATTATAGATTTAAAAAGTGTGCTAAAAAAATCCTATCTAATTTCTGTTTGTTATCTCATACTTATTATTTATGGGATAAATGGTTACAATATATACATAATTATAAGGAAAAATTACAACTGACAATATCTTTAGAATGGTAATGATTCATATTTTAGCCAAGTGATGGTTATACTTATTATAGGTGTGTGATAGGACTTACAACTATGTGATTCAATTAACAAATTCCATAACATGTTGTATAAGTAGAGGATGTTATTAGTCATACCCCATGGAAGGAGGAATTTTAACATATGGATGATAAGTGTGCATATGTTTTCATATGTGAGACACTTGTGTTACAATAATTATGGCATTTTTTTAGCGATCAAAAGTACCACAAGATATGTCTAATGGTGTGCATGTGTTGTATATGAAATATTTGGATGTGGAGTGTGTGTGTGTGTGTGTGTGTGTGTGTGTGTGTGTGTGTGTGTGTGTGTGTGTGTGTGTGTGAGAGAGAGAGAGAGAGAGAGAGAGAGAGAGAGAGAGAGAGAGAGAGAGAGAGAGAGAGAGAGAGAGAGAGAGAGAGAGAGAGAGAGAGAGAGAGAGAGAGAGAGAGAGAGAGAGAGAGAGAGAGAGAGAGATGAGAGAGAGAGAGAGAGAGAGAGAGAGAGAGAGAGAGAGAGAGAATTGTATGTAAATTAGAAGAGAGATGATATATATTAGAAAGATACATTTATCTTATGCATGGACTATAAGGTGTCACATGTAGAGGAGAAAAATTCAATTTGATAAGTATGAAAACCTATAAAAAATATTTGCATGTGTCAACACTAAGTTTATTTAATATTTTTTGGATTAATTCTATTTAATTATCTTAGATCCAATAGCCCTAGCTTTCATTTCTCTTGATTTCCTTATTCCCAACCCATAGCTTATATAAAATTCTAAAATTATATTTTATACCTTGGGGTATGTGTATAAATATTATGTGTTTTCTTCTAGGTTCTCATATAGATCCATATTCTTTCGACATTATTTCAAACCTTAACTACTTATCATGAAGAATTTTTCTTAAATGTGTAATTTTTTTCTTGTTATGGATAGACATATTTGTTAGCTCAATAGGGATTTTAAGTGTTATTATAATATGTAATAATTTTAAATGTAAAAGGGTAAGTACATGAAATTGGGGGAAAAAGAGGAATTTTTCTATCAAAATGTGATTTTATGAAAATGCATATGGGTTTTAATTTTTTTGGCTCAATAATAATTGAACCTAATACTTGTAAGCACTATTGGTGGTTTATAATTTTCAAATTTTCTAAGCTATACATGCTAAAGAAGTGAATGGAATGATGTGTATCCAATAAAATAAATAATAAGTATAATTTTATAATTTAAATTTATTTAAGTAAATATAATAATTGAGGGCCACTCTGCATCTTTTGTATTTTGTCTCACAACACTAAGAGTTACCATTTAAAAGATATTTTTCAAAATCCATTCTAATCAATATTTAATCATTTTTTAGTATTTCAACATTGAACCTAAGTCTTCCAAGGTGTAACTTTTACAACCGGTGTCTATTTTGGACATATCTATAGTCATTATATAGGTTTTAGGGCCTCATGGATTGATTATTAACATTTTAAAGAGTTATAGTTGAGTGAAAACTAAATTTTATAAAATCATAGCTTGCATAGATAATGAGAGTTGAATCATGGATTTCCCCATGAATATAATTTTGAATATAAAAATTTATTTAGATATCATTTGGCCAAAATTAAGTTAATGATTGAACCAATTACTCAATTATTTCACTTAGGGAAGAAACTTGGGTTAATTTTATCCCTAAAAACTTTATTATTATTATATGATGTGAATTGGTGCTCAATTTACCCAATTTCATCATTTATTGATCCAATTATGTGATTGGTTTAATTAGGGATGAAATTTAGGCCAAATTTATCTCTGTGAACCTAATTTTAAATACATGATGTGATTCAAGACTTAATTGGCTCTAATTTCATCATCAATTGAACCAATTACTCAATTGACTCAATTAAATAATCAATTTTGAATAATGTTATCCACTTGAACCTAAACTCAATGATAAAAATGCATGTAGTGGTTTAATTGGAACTAATTTCATCACTTAAACTAATTACTCAATTAGATCAATTAAATATGTAATTTAGGCTTTGTGAACCTAATTACAACTATGCAATGTTATTTTGGGGATTAGTTGGCCAAATTTTCATCATTGATTGAACTAATTACTTAATTGGTTTAAATCATGGATGCACTTTGGGAGGATTCAAGTCATTTGAACCTAATTAGGACTATACAATATAATTTAGAACTCAATTGGCCTCAATTATATCAATGATTTAACCAATCAATTGGTTTAATCATGGACATAATTTTGGTCAATTTTATCCCCTTGAAATTAATTATGGTTATATGATGTTGTTTGGGGTTCAATTGGACCTAATTTTATATTTTATAGAACCAATTAATTGATTGGTTCAATTAGGGATGTAATTTAGGTAAATTTGAGCTTTGTGAACATATTTTTAACAATGCAATGTGATTTGGGGGTCAATTGTATCCAATTTCATCACCCATGGAACCAATTGCTCAATTAACTTAGTTAGGGACATAATTTAGGATAATTTGAGCCTCGTGAACCTAATTATAACTATACAATATAATTTTTCACTTAATAGACCCTAATTTCATCAACGATTAAACCAATTACTTAATTGATTTAATTAGAGATATTTTAGTCAAATTTGAGCCATGTGAACCTAATTATGACTATAAAATATTATTTAGGGCTTAATTAGACCTAATTTAATCTTTGATTAAATCAATAATGAAAATTTTGATCATTAAGCTCTAAATCACATTGCTTATTCCTCAATAGGTTCATGTGGCTCTAATTTTTCCAAATTACATCCTTAATTGAACTATTAAATTAAGTGGCTTAATAAGAGATTAATTTTTGTCCAATTGAGTACCAATTCACATCATCTAATTAGATTTACATTCACAAAGATGAAATTGGCTCAAGTTATGTCCCTATGTAAACCAATCAAGTAATTGGTTCAATCAATTATGAAATTATGACCTATTGAGCCCCAAATAATATTTTAAAGTCCCCATTAAATTAATGGGGATAAAATTGGCCAAAGTTATTTCTTTAGTTGAAATAATTTAGAAGTTGTTCAATTAGGAATGAAATTGGGGCCAACTGAGACCCAAAATACATCATATAGTCTTAATTAGGTTAATGAGACTTGAATTGGCCCAAATTACTACAATGATTAAATAAATCAAGTAATTGGTTCAATCAAAGATAAAATTGGGGCCAAGCGATCCCAAAATGACAGTGTATAGTCATAATTAGGTCCACAAGGATCAAATTACTCTAAATTATGTCTTTTATTGAATAAAAAAAGTAAGTAGTTCAATCATTGATGAAATTGAAGTCGATGGATCCCCAAATCACATCATATAGTTGAAATTATGTTCATAATAATAAAGTTGATATAAATTATATCTCTAATTAAAATAATCAAGTAATTAGTTTAATCAATTATAAAAGTGGGACTAATTGAGCTTCAAATGACATTGTATCAGTATGATTAGGTTCATGAGGATCAAATTGACACAAATTACATCCTTGATTGAATAAATCAAATATTAGTTCAATTAGTGCTTAAATTAGGTCATTTGAGCCCTAAATCACATCATATAGTCAAAATAATGTTTGTGGAGATCATATTGGCCCATATTATATCCTTGATCAAACTAATTGGGTGATTGGTCAATTACTGATTAAATTTGGGATAATTGAGACAAAAATAATATTGTATACTTGTACTTAGGTTCATATGGCATAAATGGGACTAAATTTCATCACCAAATAAAATAATTGGTTTAATCAATGATGAAATTAGTGCCAATTGAGCCACAATCGCATGATATAGTTGTCATTAGGTTCATAAGGATTGAATTAACCCAATTATATTTATGTTTAAATAAATTGAGCAATTTATTTAATCTATGATGAAATTATGGCCAATTGATCCAAAAATCTAATTGTATAGTCATAATAATGTTCATGAGGATCAAATTAGACCAAATTACATCCTTAATTAAAATAATCTATTAATTTATTCAATCAATGATTAAATTAGATCCAATTGAGCCTCAAATGATATCATATAGTTCCAATTATATTTATGGGGATCAAATTGGCCAAATCTAGTAGTTTGTTCATTCAATGATGAAATTAGATCTAAGTGAGCTTGAAATGATATCATATAGTTCTAATTATATTCATGGGGATCATATTGGCCCAAATTTAATTCATTATTAAACTAATTGAGTTATTAGTTCAATCAATGATGAAATTAGAGCCAATTGATCTCTATATAACATCATATAATTAGATTCATAGGGCTCAAATTGGCTAAGATTACATCCTTGATTGAACCAATCTAGTAATTAGTTCAATCAATGATAAAATTAGGGAAAATTTAACCCCAACTGATATTATATAGTTGTAATTAGTTTTATAGAGCTCAAATTGACCAAAATTACATCCTTAATTGAACTAATTGGGTAATTAGCTTAATCAGTGATAAAATTGAGGCTAATTTAGCCCTAAACAACATTGTATAATCATAATTAGATTCACTTGGCTCAATTTGGATCAAATTACATATCACAATTAGGTTCACACGGCTCAAATTGGCTCAAAATTCATATTTGATTAAATAAAACAAGCAATTATATTCAATGATGAAACTAAGGATAATTATTACCAAAATCACATTATATATTCATAATTAAGCTTTTGGGACTCAAATTGGCCCAAATTTCATACTTGATTAAACCAATCGAGTCATTGGTTTAGTCTTTGATGAAATCATATCCAATTGAGCCCTAAATAACATTATATAGTCATATTTTCATTAACATGGCTAAAATTGACCTAAATTATATCCCTGATTAAATAAATTGAGTATATGGTTCAATCAATGATTAAATTAGAGATAATTGAGCCAAAAATCATATTATATAGTTGTAATTAGGTTAGTGGGGCTCAAATTATCCCAAATTATGCCCTTCATTGAACCAATCAAGTGATGAATTTGGGAAAAATCAAACCTAAAATCTTATTATATAGTCAAAACTAAGTTCATGTGATCATTTAATTACAAATTACATCTCTAATTAAACTAATCAAGTAACTAGTTCAATCAACTACAAAATTAGGGCCAATTAAGCCTTGAATCACATCATATAGTTAAAATTAGGTTTACATGGATAAAATTGGCCCAAATTACACTATTGATTGAACCAATCACATAATTAGTTTAATTAGTGATTATAGTGGGGCCAATTGAGCTTAAATTCAAATCATGTAATCAAAATTAGCTTTATAGAGATCAAATTATACTAAATTGTGTCCTTAATTAAACCAATCAATTTATTGCTTCAATTTTAGCCAAGTGATAACCAAAACATATCATGTAGTCATAAATAGTTTCATGGGTAAATTCATTACTTAATATCCTCAAGCAAATTGTTTTTTCTATCCGAGATGTAAGTTTATAAAACTTAATTTTGACATAATTTATCTTACATATGTCATCAATCAATTTGGAAGGGCCCAAAACCCTATAAAACAAATATATTTTTTCTAAAATTAGACATAGGTTCAAAAATTACACCTTGAAAGATTTAGGTTCAATATTAAAACCATGAAAATGACCAAGTACTGACCATATTACATTTTAATAAACTATCTTCTAAATGATTACCCAAGGAGTTGTGAGACCATGGCCCTAATTTAATATATTTACTAAAATAAATTTAAAATATAAGAATATAAATTTAAGTTATAATTAACATTTATTATAATAAATACGTACCATAACATTTACTTCTTCATCCTATGAAACTTGAAAACATTATAAATTTTACATCACTAGTAATGCTTACATGTTATAATATGTGCATGTTTTACCATGCATGAATTTTATGTTTGGATATTCAAACCTAAGGCCCAAATATGCACATACACAACCAAATTCGTGTTTCTAAAAAAAATACAAAAATCACTTTTGACCATGATAAACAGTGCAAATTTGATTGATAGATTTAATAAATATGAATATTATGTCTAGCAAGCTTTCCTTTAATTATAGTCATAATTTTACTATTTTAAGCTTTTTATCGTATTTCATTTCTAAAAATGTCTTTATATTCCCCTATATGCTAAAATTATTTATGTGTAATTTGATTGATGTATCTTTTGTTACATTATTATTAATTATAAAAAAAATATAGGATACAAAATTAGGCCCAATTTTATATAAAATGACAAAAATCAATTTTCAACTTTTATAGGTGGTTAGAGATAGGGGCCCAATCTGCTATCCACTATTTGTCATTTTCAACATCTATTTACCTGTAAAATTATTTTAAATATATAAATATACATATTCATCAAAAAAATTAAAATAATATAGATAAAAAAAACCATATGTTATGATCTACGAATCCACCAAATGGATTAAAAAGATACTGAACAATCTTATACAAATGAGGGAGGGAGGGTGGTGGGGAGCACAACTAATTATCTACTATGTTTTTTTTTCTAAAACTTATAGCACCTCTTTAAATTTCTACTAATTGACCCACATATACTTCACCTTTTTAAAAAATAGTAGTTTAGAAACTAGATTCGAAATGTTACAATTCATATTCTTATATCATCTTCAAATTTTGAGTGTAGGCATCTCAAATTATTTGAGCAAGTTCAAGTTTCTCAATTTTCATGAAAATTACGTCCACTTAAGATGCATGTTTCCCCCCAAGTTCATGCATTTACCGACAAATATATATGTCATACTCATAACATGTTTTTCCTATTGATTATCAAATGTTAGCTTTCATGTTCAAATATGGGTCTCTTATAAAATATATTAAAAGTTTGAATACCTTACAAGAGATGTTATGGGTTCCAATAATTTTATATGTACTTAATGTATATTTATTTCTTCCCTTACCAATGATAGAAGACCCCTAAAGCCTTATGTAAAAATGTCTTATTTCAATAAATATAATCTTAAATGTATGGTCATTAATATTGAGGTGAACCTCCATCTCATTCAAAGGAGGGATATATCAAAAAAATATAATACTCACTCCTAATAACCCTCAAAACCAAGAAGAAAAACATCCCTCCTAATCTCCTGCAATCTCCTAATTTTAATTTACATGTTTCAAAAGACTATAATATCATGGATCAAGTTCAAAATAATCAATTAAAAATAGCTATTCTTGAATTAATTACCAAATCCAATGTTTAAAAGGCTATTATTTATAAGTTTTAGAGTATACAATATTACCAAGTGATAATCAACCATATCACTTGTCCTCTATTGTTAAATAGTTAAAGTGTAGTGAGATTGAAATTACCTTTATATATAATGTGATACCTTCAAGATATGTTATTAATTAATGTGTTCCCTTTCATATTCAAGCTAAAATCAAAAAATTAGGGATAAAAAGAGAACTTGTTAAAAATGGTTTAGTATTGAATACTTGTAGTGAACTCTACATAAACCATAACTATTTCCAATATGATTATAAAAAGATAACTGAGAGATATTAGATAAATTACACTCAATATGATACTTTAGGGGGGGATAACAATGAAATTTAAAGTTATATATAATGATGTAAGCCAAAAAAAATTACTTTGGAGATATTTGATTCATGACATGGGAGTTTTCCCCTCTACTTTACATGGATTTTTGAAGTTCATATATGAGGGAATCAAATATACATGATCTAGAGATGTACCTTTTAATTTTTTTAAGATGATTGATCCTCAAGATGAAAAAGTTCCTCATCTGAATCAAGAAAAATCATTTATTATGGCACCTAATAAATTCTTTCTAATCAAATGATTAAACACATTTGAGTTTAAAAAATGTAGCATTACTAAGGAAGATGGTAGTCCCATATTTGATGGCATATATGACAAATTATCCAAGATAAGTTTTATACTAAAAAAATCATTAATATAGAGATTATATGAACATATTTGATATATGTTCTCTTTATATAACCCATAAAAATTATGGAAGACCTAAATATAAATCAATAGTGACAGAAGTACAACCAATTCATGTCAAGTAAAAAATAACACTAGTAGATGATTTTTTTTTTACAAGCATACCAAAAAAAATTCATGTTATTATTTCACTATAAAAATATTTATTTGGACTTAAATTTGTTCAAAACAAGGGTTATAATGGTAAAAAAAATAGGGGAAAATAAACAAAGTGTAATAGACCTAATAATCCCAAATTGGTAGTCCAACTAAAGTAATTGGATACAATAAAAATGAGTGATAAATAATAGCTTACAATTAAGAAAATATTGTTTGATCTATATAATGTATAATTAAGAGCAAAAAACTATGAAAATATTCCAAGGGAATCAACAAAACCTCTTAATGATTAGTTCATAAAAGTCCAAATTGAATTATTCTCAATAAATGTAACATATAATGAATATTATTAATCACATGTATAGAATATATCATAGAAATATAGAATAAATATCAGAGTGGGACACAATCAAGGATCATTCTAGATAGGATCAAATGTATGAATCTAAAACTATATGGAGTAGTAAAAACATAAAAATCAACTCAAAATGGAAGAAGCTTGTCTTCACAACCAAGAGTTGCATTAAGATTCATTAAAGCATTAGCCAAAAATTACATAGGAAGGTATATTATATAGTGAGGAATTAGGTAACTCAAAAGATAATTAACTCAATTCATAATAAAAAATGACTTAAATTACCTTTCCCTTAATGAACTATTATTAACCTAAACAAGCTAATTAGACCATCTAGATAAAACCACATAGTGATAAAAAACCTACACCAAAACTTCCCTTTAATCATAGCTTATGTGGGCAGAATAATTTGGTCCCAAGACAAATCCCTAATTAGGTACCCAAGTACAATGAAATTCCCCCCATAGGAGGAAGATGAATTTGTTTAAACCTCAAAAATAGATCATAAATGAAGATACTTGTTATTAGTGAAGGGTTTGGTGAATATATTAGTAATTTGCTCCATTATATGGATATAGCTTAGATCAATGACTTACTCATATATGAACCCTTGAATGAAATGTCTATGAATTTCAATATGCTTGGTTCATCAACGAAGGACCAAATTCTTCTAGATCTAGATTGTGATTTGGTTATCATAGAAGATGACTGTTGGTCATTAAACTAGATGTCAAAATTAATGAGAATACCCTAAATCTAAATAGCCTTAGTAGAATCATTAAAATATTATCTTTACTCTACCTCTATAGAAGATAAATCAATAGCATTCTACTTCTTTCTTGACTAAATAATTAGACATGAACTAATGGAGAAACTATAGCCTAAAGTAAACTTATGATTCTAAATATCACCAGCCTAATTTGAATTTGAATAACCAATCAAGTCAACATCAATGACTATTCCATAGTGAATCTTGAAACTATTAGTGACCTAAATGTAGTGGAGAGTACACTTAGCTGCTTTATATTACAGCTCATGTGGTTCTTGCATAAATATATAAACCATGTCGATTGTATATAAAATGTTAGGTTTAGTGTGCATAATGTAGATGAAACTACCAAAAAGTTGTTAATATGAGGTAGAATTAACTAAAGGAGAAGGAAAATCAGCCTCAAGCTTCACACCAGATAGCAAGGGGGTTAGACTTAGCTTACAGTCAACCATGTTAAATTGTGTAAGCAAATCAAGAGCATACTTGGATGTTGCAATAATGATCCTAAAGTTAGACTAATGAATTTAATTCTTGAGGAAGTAATGAGACAAACTGAATTCAGTCATTGAGAACCTATCAAACAAAGCAATATTCACTACTACAATGGTGGATGAAGAATTCCCTATGATCAATAAGTCATCCACATAAAGAACCAAAATCAACAGTGAATCATCCTGCCATAAAATCTAAACATTAAAATTAGAATGGCATCTAGTGAACCCAGCCAAAATAAGAAAGGATTCCATCTTGGAATACTAAGATCAAGGAGCTTGCTGGAAGCCATAGCTTTATTTTTGAAGTTTACAAACTAAGGAAGAATATTTCATAAATCCTTATGGTTGATCCATGTATAATTCCTCTTTGAGGTCATTGTGAAGAAAGGCACTCTTCACATCCATCTATGAACATCATAGAAAAGTGTTATGGCAATGACAAGAGTGAGTTATATTGAGTTCATTTTGGAAACTAGGGATAATGTCTTGATATAGTCAATGTTATGTACCTGATAAAAACCCTTTACTACCAAATGTGCTTTGAACTTGTCTATGGATCCATCTAATAAAAATTGTATTCAGTAGATCCACCTACTTTGAATAAGTTTTCTTCCCTTAGGAAGAGGGACTAAATCCCATGTTTTTTTCCTTAGCAAGGAACCATATTCCTCTTCCATATTAGTATCCCACTCAGGAGTGCTTGATTCCTTGTGAAATTATAGATTGGAAGCAAATGTAATGAAAGTATGTGGGTCATTTTGTAATTGTGAATGAGTTCTCATAGTGTCTGATGGATTTCAAACCCAATGGTCAACACTTTATAGTGTGTATCTAGCCCAAATAGGAATAATGCATAAAGATTCAGGAGGAGATTCATCATCCTATGAATACACTCTGAGAGAAAGAGGAGGTCCGTCCTCATCACAACTCTCATCATCAAAACTAGAAGAATAATTTGGATCATCAATAAGTTACTCAAGTAGACCTGAATTGTCAAAAATGTCATCAAATCCAAGTTCATCTAAGGAAGAGGGAGGAGTGACATATGCATAATCTAAAGGAATCTTTTAAATCAATGATCAACTCATGAGTGGTGGGATGGAGAAACATGTATCCATTAACACCCTTAGGATATCTAATGAAGATTCAAGAAATACTCTAATGTTGTATTACCTTACATTTCTTCTTAAGAATGTGAACCATAGTAGGAAATCCAAACACTCAGAAGTGTCTTACTATGGGTTTTATACCACTCCAAGCTTCAAAAAGAGTGACTCCCTTCAATGCTTTATGAGGAACTTACTTTTGGATATAACAAGCATAGTTTATAGCCTTATCCCAATAATGAGGTGTAAGAGTCTTGGAGTGTAGCATACAATTATCCATTTCATTCAAGGACCTATTATTGCACTCTGTAACACCATTTTATTGAGGACTATATGGAAATGCATGTTGTAGTTTAATCCCATTTGAAGTGTATAATTATTCAAAATGATTACAAACATACTCACCACTATTATCAATGCATAAAATCTTTATGGATTTAACTAAATAATTTATACAAGCACCTTGAAGTCTTGAAAATGATCAGATACCTCATATTTTTTTATTAATAAAGTACACCCAAGTATAACTCAAAAATTCATTAATTAAAGCAAACATGTATTTTATCTTGTTGAATTAAGGAGATAGAAATGGACCAACAATGTCACTATGAATGAGTGCTAATGTCTATGTTGATCTCCATAGTTTGACTTTGTCATACTGCTCTTTAGGATGCTAACCAAGTATGTAACCTTGGAAAATGTTATTAAAAAAATAAACACATGGTAATCATGTCATCACAACTAAGTTACTCTAAGTAGCGATAGTTGAGATGGTCAAATAGATCATACCATAATTTACTCACACCATATGAATGAGTGATTATTATGATAGAGGTTTGATCAGGAGTAAAATGTAAAAAAGTATACAATCATGAATAGTTGATTTCCCAAATGTAACTATGGAGTCACTATTTGTTTCCCTAATAGCCACTGAATTAGGTGTAAATTAAACTCTCTTAATTGAAATGATGTGAGTGATTTGATAAACATATAGGGGATTTTTGGATAATGATGAAACACATATAACATCCTAAAATGTTCCATCATTCACTTTAACAGATCCTCTCTCATTAATTTTTGAAGAAGTATCATCAACAAATAAGATGGAAGGCATAAAATAAGGCTCTAAGGATGAGAAGAGGTCTAATATGAATCCATGTGGTGAAAAGTACCATAATAAATAACCCATGTAGAAGGATGGGATGTAAAAACAACAAGTGATTTATCCTTTGTGCTATCTTTTCCCTTAGAATATTTCCGTGTTGATGAAATCTGATTGGCTAAATCAATGACATTGATACTAAGCTTATCAAGCATCTTAGTTAGTTGGTCAATTTGATTCTTCATGCACTTGATTTTATCATGCCCAAATTTATTATAATAGGCACATGTGAGTCACTCTGTCTTGGGTTTATCATCTGAAGAGGATTATTTTGATGCTTTGGACTTATAATCACATTTATGACCCTCTCTTTTCTCTAGGTACTTCTTGTTTTGTTTCTTCTCCTTAATGATAGAATTTTTCTACTTGTAATGACTCATAATTAATTCATGTGATTTATATGGATTTAGTGTACCTATTTTAATAATCTTGTCTTGATCTCGAGTCAAGTCAATAGTAAAGTTATCCATGTTGATCATGGTCCTGAGATGCATTGATTACCATTGATGTCAAGGCAATCTTTGTACATAATGCATTAATGACAAAGTGATAGGTTCCAAGTGTACTTGAGATTTCATATCATGTGTGAAATAATTTAGGTGATTTAACATGTTTGAGGGGTCATATGAGGTGTCAAGAGTGATTGGGTCACTTATGGAAGTGAAAGGAATCCACCAGTTTTGTAATATCAAGTGAACAAAGGAAAACCAATCAGTAGTATTTTGTTTATAACTTTTGATAATGGATTAATTTAATGGTGGTGTAAAAATAAACGTGGTAGATGAATTCAATGGATATACATGGAAATTGATTAGAAGTTTTTAATATTCATATAATTGCTTTTATTGCATGTGAGAGTTGACTATTATTGACTGTGTTTTTTTTTAATAAATTAGGGTGCAAAGAAATGATTATAGAAGACAAAGTATTGATAAAATATTGTTGGTATAAAAATAAAAAATGAATTATACTCCATAGAGATCATATTAAAATTTATTTTGAGTTTCTAATGTTGGTACAAGTGTATTACAGGTCAAAATTGAATTTTTTTTTACTGTAATTATTGCAGGTTTGAGTAGGCTTCTTGTAATGGTGTTTATGAGACTTTGGAGAATGAATGAAGGTGTATTATGGATTTGATGATGTTATTTAGGTATTAATACTTAAATCCATATGTGGATTATACATGTAAAGTTTATATTTATCTATTTTGAGCCTCATTTGTGAAGATAGTGTTTTTGGACTAATTAAGCCTAATAGGTCTTTAAGACCTAATGGAGGTTTCAGAGTATGAGCAAATGATTTGAGGACTTTTGAGCATGATAAGAGATATTATAGTTTTTATTAAAATTATTTTGAAAGAGTGAGCCATTTTAAATATATTTATGGAACATCTTGGCTCATTTGGTGTTCATTGAGTAAACAAGGATAACTGGAATAGGTCTCCATGAGACCTAAGGAAGGCTTGAGGCCTATTGGTGTCTTCACAAGGTAAGTGAGTGTTATAAGGATTTAAATACATGGATAAGGTATATAATTCATATTTTTTATGTATCTAAAATTCATATTATGTTTTATGAGGTCTATTTAATTGTAAAAATGTCTTAATGTAACTTGCGCCTAATGAAGGGCTATTTACTTAAGCCTAGTGAAGGGGTTAGTGCCATTTGAATCATGGCCGACCTATTGAATGGATATGTATTATATGTAACATATACTAATACATATTTTTATTTTTATCTAAGTGGTATACAATCCTTAAGGATTAAGGAAAGTGTTATGGCCAACCAAGATTGATTGGAGAAAGAATAATGCATATGTAGAAGGCTATTTGGGTCTCATTGTGCTAGTTAGACAATATGTGTGTGAAATGAATTATATATGAATTTGAAAAAGGGTAAGAGGAAATTAAAAATATAATAAAATAATTTTGAATATGTGACAAGGTTATAACATTATTTATTTTAGGTCATGATCAAGTAATAAGATTTGTTTCAAGGCTTTTAGACCTATTTTGCTTAGGTGACCTAGTTTTTATTAGAAATCAATTAAAAGAGTGAAGAGAATGGTATGAGGGTTTGTATAAGTATGTGAGGAAAAAAAATTAATAATAATAAAATTTTTAACATTTCATGAAGATCAGACAGTGGTGCTGAAGGTAATCAATAAGGTTGTGTATTGATTCAAGGCATAACTAGGCCTAGTTTGTCTAGATGACCTAAAGTGAAGAAGTGCATTGATTATATGTTGAAATATTAATGTATAATTTGTGTAAGAATGATATTAATTATTTTTAAATAATATATTTACATCTAATAATATTATAGTGTGAAGGAGGAATGGCCTAAAGGTCATAATCATGTGTATGAGGAGTGTAGAAGAGAGAGTTGTTGTATGCCTATATAAGAGGCAAAGATGTGTTTGTATGAATTACCATCAATTGTATGAGGTATAAAGGAGTATTTTAAAGTGTTATAAAAATATAAGACCACCATCAAATGTGTAATACATCATATTAGAGGTGGAGATCAGTTTGGAGGTGATTGAGTTGGTGCTTGATCATCTAGGGGGTTATAGCCTCCTTGCTAGTTGGTGCTAGTTAAAGGTCAAGTGGGTGCTTGAATAAATTGAGTAATGGGTTGTCCTTGATCAGTTGGTGATGATATAAATTAAATAAAAATATTTATAGGATAGTATTCCAAATCTTGTTTCAAGTGAGTTTTCTCCCCCATGATGGTTTTCCACATAATTTGTGTTATGTACTTTTGATCTTGCATTGTTTCTTTGTTCATTGCAATGAATGGTTTATATGCTTCATGAATGTTTATTTTGAATGGTTAAGATTTTGAATAATTTGAATTGAAGTTGATTTTATTGAATCACTGATTCATACCCCCTGGTGATCATGTTTATAATAATCTAAGGACATCATGGTCTATATAGATCTAAGGGAATGCTTAGTGGCGTGAAAGGTAAAAACAAAGAAAAAATAGTCAGATCCCAATTTGGAAAGGATGGAAAGAATAAATTAGTCATATTTTTTGTCAAATTTTCACACTTTCAACTATAACCTAAGTTAGTTAAATTTTTTGAAGAAGTCTTGTATAGTCTCAAAGTTACCTAGGCTCAAACTGATGAACTCATTCTCCAACTCATGACCCCTCATGATGTCTTACCTCCCAAAGAGTTTTTATAATACTTAATTAGGATTAGTTATATATTTAATATTAAATAACAAGTTGGGAGACATATACAGGCATAGTAGACCATAATCTTCATCACTTTTGTTAAACCACTTTGCCTTCTCTTCAATGAGTGTTAGTTTTTTTTGTACCCATCATGATTTGGTGTAAGCCTTTGATCCTCAAGAGGATTTTAAATTTGAATTTACACTCATGATAAATGAATGGTGTAATAAGCAAAACTTGACTCTAATCCATGGTGACAAAAGGAAGTATGTGTTGAACTATGTGTGCTAAAATACTTTGATGTGCAACCCATTGTATTTATAGAGGTTAAATTTTATAAGGCACAAGAATATTAAACATGCATAGATCTAAAAAAAATATCACTTTTTAAAAAAGGTGCTTGAAAAGGAGATATTAGATAAAAGTTATGTGAGTTTAAATATTTATTGATTGCAAAAAATAATTTTCTAGTTTGCATAAATTTTTAGTATGTAGAAGTTTGGCCCAACTTTTGTGAGGAAAAGTTAAGCCCCTTTGGATTGGTTATGACCAAGGTCTTAAATTGACATATGACAAGGGGAAAAGGGGTAGGATGAGTTCCTCCACTTTTCAAATGAACAATTCCATATTTCACTTGATTAAATTTAATGTCTTCATGATTGTTGTCAGGTGAAAATTAGGTGATTGGAGCCTATAACATGCTTCTTCAAGTGTTGTAAACTTCCTAGGTTACTTACACAGGTGGTAAAATCCATGAGGTGTGTAAGGAGGGTGTCAGGTTATGATAGGTGTGTAGGTAAAGTGCTAGGATCTATTGGGCATGTAGATATGGTGTCAGGTTTGTTAGTGGTGTAAGCATGGGTTTGGAGTCTTCTAGTGGTATAAACATGGGGTATCAAGTCCACTAGTGGTACAATCATGAGGTTAAAATATTTTGGTGGTAGAAACATAGGGTGTTGGATCTATAAATGATACAAGTAGGAGTTTGGAGTATGAGTGGTGGTTGAGCAGGGTAAATGTCCATCGAGGACTAAAATCCCACTAAAGTTTTAGTAGGGGTAAAAACTCAGTCAAAGCTAAAAAACCCTTAGATCTATAGATTTGGTATGGATCACACAAAAAATATTAAGGACCCACCTATTTTTTTGACAAACCTAGAAAAACCCAGACATGATTTTTCCTCAAAGTTACTCGATGTATGGATTTTTGTAAAATTCAAAAAATGGCCTTCAAACCCTCTATAATAGTCAAAAACTTACTGTCATGAAATTAGGTCATGTTTATAGTTTTTCTTAGTATTTTTACACCTAAATTCAACGACATTGTTTATTTTTCATTTGGAGACTCTAGATGTACATATTTGCATAGATTTTATAGAAACCCCACCAAACCATAGAAAAATGAAATTAATGAAAAATAATGAACAAGCTAGAATGTATATCTCACAATAGAGGCTATGGCATTCAACTACCAAAAAAGATCTAATACCATGTTAGAGTGGGTTGAAATCGAGTATCAGATTGGATATGATTTAATGTATGAATTTGAAACTATATAGATTAGTGAAATTAAAAAAAACAACTCAAAATGGAAGAAGGTTGTCTTCACAACCAAAAATTGTATTAACATTCATTAAAGTATTAGCTAAAAAGTACATAGGAAGGTAAATTATATAGTAAGGAATTAGGTAACCCAAAAAGGTAATTAACTCAAATCACAATTAGAAAATACTTAAAGTACATTCCCGTACTGACCTATTATTAACCTAAGAAAACTAATTAAATCGTGTAAGTAAAACTACATAATGGTTAAAAGCATACACCAAAAATAATAACTCAAATTTATATCTCCTAAGATAATATATTTTTCTACACAATATGACTCACCATCTCTTGATACCTTTTCTATTAGTGAGGCCATAACAAAAAAATTAGGAACTAATCTATATTTTCATACGTGTAACATCACAAGAATCAGTTCCCTTTCACTTTGAGTGAACATTCTTATTTCAAGGAATGATATCCAACAAAAAATGATAATGAGGTGATTTTTTCACCTTAGATATTTTATTTACTACACATTTTATGGAGGATAGACCATTTTAATTAAATGAGGCCATAAATTATATCAATTTTTAACATTAATGACACACCTAGGAAATTGAACTTGGGTGATTCTTTGAACTGAAGAACATAAAAAATTAAAAAAACTATTAATAAAATATAAAAACATTATTACATATTATTACAATTATGTGAAGGGTATTTTTTTGTATTGTGTGGCACAACCTCATTGTTAAACCTAGTGCAAAGCCTAGAAAACAATATACTATAAATATTATTCTTAAAGTGGGTATTTTAGTTAAAGCATAAATCCAAAATTGTTTGATAATGATTTTATTAGGCCTATTAACTAATCAAATTTTATTTATAATGTTTCACTAAATGTAAAAATGACTATGGGTATTAGTGTATATTGATTTTCAAGATATAAACATGCCATGTCCCAATGATGTTTTCTACTACTCAATATTGATATGATTAATGATTCTACTGCTAGACATGTGATGATTTCATTTATGGATATATTTCTAGTTTATAATGAAATTAAATTAGTCATAGTTATCAACATAATATAGCTTTAACCACATCATAGGGTGCATTTTTCCTATGTGATTTAACTTTTGGACTTAATAATACTGGTTCTACTTATCAAAGGGATATGTGTGTGTGTGTATGTATATATATATATAATATTTTTGGAAGGTGAAAGAAAATATAAAATAATGATCATGATTTGAGAAAAATATTCAAAAGAATAAGGCAATACAAAGTTTGATTAAAACCCAAGAAATGCATTTTGTGTGACATTTGGTAATTTTTTGGGATTCATTATATTTGGAAAAGGTATATAGGTATATATAAATTAAATAAAGCTATTTTTGAGATGCATGATCCTAGGAATATTAAGAAATTGATAAGTTTACAAGGAAAAAATAAGTTTATTAGAAGATTTGTTGCTCAACTTGTAGATATAATCAAACCTCTTGTTATATTATTAAGTAAAGATGCCAAAAATGAATGGGATGAGTATCTCCAAAAATCCTCTGATGGTATTAAGGCATATCTAATAAATATTTTGTTATGATTCCACGTATTCCAAATAGAATGTTATTGTTATACATTTCTACTACAAAACATACTTTGGGAAATTTACTAGCACAAAATGATGTTGACAATAAGGAAAAGGAAGTTTACTATATTAGTATAACATTGGTTGATTATGAATTAAATCAAATTAAATAGAAAATTAATTCTTGGTTGTGGTTTTTATAACTCCTAAAGTTAGGAGTTACATATTTTTATTAAAGGTAAAAGTGGGTTTTAAAAGGACCCTACTTGTATAATAATATAAAACCTATGGACAAACACAAGTAGTAAGAAAGCCTAGCTTCAAAACCAACAAAAGGAACCCAGAACAACAAAAATAACAAAAAGATAGTAGAGACACAACAAAATAATAACACTCATGTAACCCAAACTAAACATTAAATACTCAATTGTTGAATATTTTCCAGTTTTCAAAAGCCTTGCTCCAATCTTCAGTCATGCTCTTAAGGTTTCTATCAATGATCCTATTGATGTTCTGCTCCTCATTGCCAATGATGATGCCTTTGAGTTTTTTATTAGGTCTAATTCTTTTAGAAGTATAACCCTTGTTGTTGAAACATATGGGGAGGACTTCCATACTATGCATAGTGTTTTTAATAGTAACTTTGTTAAAATTAACAAGCATGTTTAAATTTTCTTTGAGGCATTTGTTCTCCCTCTTCAAGGTATCCACTCTATCACTGAGGGATTAAATAAGGGAGAAAATCTCAACCTCTTTTTCTTTGGTACAAAATAAACCATCCATTTGATTGAACTTGTTTACATCTTGCTTTAGTTGGGTATGGTCCTTCATAAACCATCTCAGAAATGCTTTATGAAGACTAACTTCATCTCTAAAAAATTATAGCTTGCTTTGATTCTTGACATACTCAACCATGTTTTTAGGATCTAAAATGTTATGATTACTGGAGGGAGGCTCCCCACCCTTGTCTTCATGCCCATCCTCCCCAGCTCTGCTTCTATATCCCCTATTCAAACACCTCTCTTTCTTAAGAGAAGATGTAATAGGGATAGGGTTATGATTCTCTTGGTTAACATAAGTCTCATCAAGGTCTACCACATAAATATTATTCTAATAAAAAGGATTCTCCACATGCACTTCAAAAGGAGATGCCTTAGACTATTGCTTGGGTTTAGACTTAATGTTACTATTATTAAATTTAGAAGAATGCATGATTATGGGAGGCTGTTGAGAATTTTAACCCTCCATTCGATCATGAGATGATGGACACCAAGCTAGAGGAGGTCACTATGGTCTATGCTCATCAACCATACCTTGAGGTTCTGGATGAAGAACTTAAAAATATTTTAAAATAAGGATTAAAACTACTTGATGAAGTGGATCCTTAATTTTATTACCTTACTTCACCGCCAAAACCAATTGTTCCATCAAATGAAGGATGTAAAATGGAATACTTATAGGAATATTATGTTGAAGGTAATTCAAAAATGGAAAATGATAAAAATGTATAACCTTGTAGCGACCATCAAGAGTCACATACCTTATCAAATGCTCTGCAACCTCATGGAATGGAGAAGGAAGGTATTCTATTTTGAAATCCCCTTGAAATGGCATGAGACACTCATTGCCCATCAAGAATTTCTCCTTCTCATGCTCAAAATCATTAGTAATCTTGTTGAATTTCTTCTCTTCAATTTTGAGGCCCGTGACTATAGTGATGAATCCTTATTGATTTCCACTAAAATATTTATGATTAAGACCACTCTATTTCTCCAATTTTTAGCAAATTACCTAGATAGATGCTTGTTGATACCAAAAATCTAGTCAATGAAATTATTAATTCCCCTAGTATGGAGGATTTACCAAACCTTCAGCTTATTTATAATGTTTTCTACCAATAAAGGTTCTAACCTATTCAAATCTCCTCCCATTGTAGACTGCAAATCCACAAAAACCTTCAAACCAAAAATATAGCTTTCCCCTATCATAGAGTGACTTGAAAATAGATCCCAATGTGTCTCAAAATATCCAAGATAGACTTGGTTATGTTGTACTTATAATGATTAATGCCCAAAATACACCTCATACCATCCTTAAAAACATAATCATTACAAAGTATGTGCATCATTCTCTACCTAATGAAATTAAGTATTCCTCTCATGATTATAATTAGTTATATCTTTACGTGAAATTTCATAAATATTATTAGGTATGATTTTTATAGCATTCCAAACTTTGAATTGTCTAGCAACAACCCCTCTATTGGCAAAATAATCTGCAAGCATATTGCCTTCACGGTAGGTGTGTTGAAAAGTAATACTTTTGAAACTCTCTACCAAGTGATGAATATCCTCAATAATGTGAGCAATGGACCAACTAACAACATTATTCTTGTTGATGAAATTTATTATATTGAGGGAATCACCCTTAACCATAATATATTGAAATCCCAAATCAAGAGCCATCTAGATACCCCATAAAGATGCTAAGGTTTTTATAAAATGATTTGATTGAACACCCATACATCCTTCATATGTAGCTATAAAAACCCCCTGATTGTCTTATAACACCCCTCCACCCCTAGAAACTCTAGGATTACATTTGGACACCTCATCAAAGTCAATATTGATCCAACTAGGAGGGGGAACTAACCATTTCACATTTTTCTTGAGGATAATCTTGGGATCCACCATAGGTCTATCATTTAGGGAGATAAACCATTCCTTAGCAATGACTTCCTCAGATGGGGAGAAAGGTCGCTTCTTTCCCCAACTAATGTTTTTTAAATTCTCAAAAATAAGTGAAAACATAAAATTGGAAACTTTGAGACACATATTCCTCTTATCCCTAAAGATTCTATTATTGAGTTCTTTCCATATACCCCAAATTAGATAAGGGAATGCAAGTTGCCATAAAGTTTTAAGTTTTTGGTGATCATAAGGGCTCTTCCAAGAAATCCATGCATCCAATAGAGAAAAAGGGTGAGCCCAACTAATTAGGAATTTCCTATACAATAAACCCCAAATTTTGAATGAAAAGGCACATTCCAAAAAAATGTGGAAGATAGACTCTACAGCTCCCTCATAAAGGACACATATATTCACCAAGGTAATCCTTTTTTATAAAGATTATCTGTAGTGAGGATCCTATTTTGAACACACAACCACTAGAAAATGTTAATCTTTGGAATTATAAATTTATTCCACACTTTCACCACTGTGTTAACATCCATAAAATTGGGTTGAATAAGTAAACAACCTGAATTAACATGGTAAATACCATATGATGAATCCTCCTAGACTAATTCATCCTCCCTTAGCAAATTAGGTATATGAATACCTTTGATTAGGAAATTTAGATCTGAGATAATGGTGGCTGTGTTAGCATATGATTATCAATACTTAGGTGTTTCTAACACTTTCTACCATTAACTACTTGGAAATAATCCACCACCCACTCACCAAGAAGATTAGAAAAATGGGGGCCTATTTGGTACCAAGGTTCAAGATCCTTCAAGGGGTGTTTCATGATCTAAGGGTCTTTCCAGAATCTAATACTCATGCTATTACCTAATTTTCATGTATGGCCTTTTATAATGTTGTCTCTATTCTTGGAGAAGAAATTTTATACAACATAACCTTTGATAAATTTTTCCTCATACATGAATTATAATGGGGTGCTATAATATCTTATTCCATTGATTATAATCCTTTAGAAATTGCCAACATAACTTATTAACAAACTATTTATTCATGATGGAAAGATTTTTGATGCCCAATCCTCCACAAGATTTTACAAGACAAGGCTTATTCCAATCCACAAGGTGGAATTTGAACTTATATTCAACCCCCATCCATAAAATCACTTTTTTATTCTATCAATTTTATCTTGTATTTTCTTAGGCTTCTTAAATAGGAACATTAGACATATAGGAAGACTTCGTAGTACACTATTAAGTAAGACTAATTTTCTATCCTGGGAGAAAAGAGAACCTTTCCAACCATCAAGTTTTTTTGATACCTCTCAATGAGAGGGTTCCAAAATTCCTCCTTCATTTACCTTTAAACAAAGGCATGCCTAGATAATTTTATTTGATTTTGTAGTTAAGAATTCTAGTAATCTTGAATTGTCCTGGCTCTGGAGTATTTAGGAAAAGTAAAAAACTCTTGTTGAAGTTAACCAATTACTTAGAAACCTCAGCATATATAATAAGAATTAATTTCAATTCCTTGGCTTACCTCACTAAGGCTATGGCTAAATGATCATATCATCCACAAACTACTAATGAAGGGAAGGTTGAATATTGGACGTCAATTTGAAACCTTTCAAAACCCTATTTTTGAGTGTAACCAATAGGTTATTGCTCAGGTATTCAACCATAAAAATAAATAATAAATGAGATAAAGGATCACCCTATATTATGCCTCTTTCACTCCCAAAAAAACCAACAAGAAAGCCATTTATGATAATAGAGAACATTGCAGAAGAAATGCAACTATGTATCAACATCCTGTTATGTTTATGATAACCAAAATTTTCTAACACCAATTCCAAAAAACCCTAATCCACTCTATCATATGATTTATCCATATCTATTTTGAAAAACATGCCCACTTTTTTTCTTTCTTCCATGGAGTGGCTAGTCTCATGCACAACCAAAATTCCATCTTGAATTTGTCTCCCTGAGACATAACCCCTTGATTAATAGGAATAATTTTATCCATTAAAGGTTACATTCTCATAGCCAAAAATTTAGTAAATATCTTGTAAAATGAGTTACACATGCTGATGGGCCTAAAGTCTTTGAACTTGTAAGCCCAATTTGTTTTAGGAATGAGGGATATGAAGGTATTATTAAGATATCTAAGAAACTTCCTTGACAAGAAGAATTCTTACACGTCTACTAATAAGTCATGTTTGATGATACCCTAGAAATTTTGAAAGAAGGCTATTGGAAAGCCATCCAGACCCATCTCTTTGTCCTTTGAAGTAAACAATCAAAAAAGTGAGATAAACTAGATCCTTTGAGGTACATATGATGTTTGAACCTTATCTATTAAGAAGACTAACAAAATGGGTCATGTTAGTGACATTTTATCACAATTGTATATCAAATATATCAATAAAATGACAAGTTATATCAAATAAATTATTTGATGCTCCATTATTATGTTAGGGTGTGGAGCTAAAAGCTTCAACTATGCAGACGAAAAAAAGGAGGTTGCTAAAGTTCTAGAAGTATCGGCATCAACAGGATAACCAATGTCGGTCATGATGAATGCAGAAGGCAACCGGCATCGACAGGGAGTCGATCGACATCAGTTAGCACCAGACAGATAGGGATCGACGTCGATCGCCTGTGGTGGTTCCAAAACTATTGTTGACGAACAGTTAGTTAAGTGAAGTGAGTGTTTACATGTTAAAGGGCTAATTATAGTCTTGAGCTGCATGTCTAATTATTGTAATTAGAAGTCTATTTTTGTATGGATGGGATCCTATTTAAAGACCCATGAGGCATGTATTGTAAATCAAGCAGGCAAGTAAAGCATTGAAGCAAGGAAGCAAGGTCAAGAAGATCTACAAGAAAGTAAGGTCAAGGAGATCAGCTGAAGCATTCAAGGAGGGGATAACAACTCAGGTTGTTGAGTTGGTTGTGGTTGAGCAAGAGAGAGAGGGAAGAAGGTCTTGAGGTGTGGCAAGCCTTTGAGGTGGAAGAAGAAGTGGCATCTTCTTTATTGTATCTTCTTATAAGAGTATTAATACAAGATTGTGTATTGTCTCTCAAATTCTTTGTTGTTTCAAGTTTCTAGTTACTTAATCATTCTGGTATAATTCTGTGTTTGATTGCTTATAAAAAAGGTAATCAATTGTGCTTCCTTGGAGGGGTTCCTAACAGTTGGTATCAGAGCTACGGTTGCAGGGAGCAGGTTATTATTTGATTACAGGTCATTCACAGGGGTTTCTATTTGAGTGGGAGTATAGCAATGGTAGAAGAAAGTAAGCTACGAATGGAGAAGTTTAACAGCAAGAATTATCAACATTAGACGATGTAGATAGAGGATTATCTGTATCAGAAGGATTTGTACTTACCATTGGTTGGGGTTGCATGCAAGCCCATAGATATGAAGGATGAAGAATGGAACGTTCTTGATCGGAAGGCTCTGGGTTCCATAAGGTTGAGCCTTGCATCGTTTGTGATTTCCAACTTATCATAGTGCAAGACAACGAAAGAGTTGATAAAATCTTTGGCAAATTTATATGAAAAGCCCTTGGCTTTAAATAAGGTATTTCTTATGAAGCAGTTATTTACTTTGCAAATGCAGGAATGTGGATCGGTACATACTCATCTTAGTGATTTCCATTGTTTGGTAAACTAGTTAGCTTTAGTCAATATTGTTTTTGATAATGAAGTAAAGGCTCTCTTAATTTTATGCTCTTTACCTGAAAGTTGGGATAGTTTGGTTATGGCAGTAAGTAATTCTGCGTCTGCTTCTAAAATCTTAAAAGTTGATAATGTTGTGAGTGTAATCTTGAATGAAGAAATACGCAGGAGAAGCACAGGTGAATCATCAGGGAATGCTCTAAGTGCAGAAAGCAGGGGAAGGCAAAGAGAGAAGGTTGAGCAAGGGAAATCAAGGTTGAAGGTGGGAAGGAGATCCGAATCTAGAGGTGTCACCTGCTGGTTTTGTGGAAAGAGAGGACACACAAAGAAAGAGTGTTGGTTGAGGGATAAAGAAAATCAAAATGAAGGTAATGAAGAAGCAAAGGATGTAGGTATTGTGGCATAGGATGCTCTCATACTTTCTTTGGATAGTCAAGTAGGATCATGGGTTTTAGATTCTAGTTCTTCTTTTCATGAATCCCCAAATAGAGATTTGTTCCATGAGTATGTCCAGGGAGACTTTGAAGTGCTTTATTTAGGGGATGGTAAGCCTTGTCAAATAGTTGGCAAAGGGAAAGTGCAGCTTAAATTGCAGATGGACAACACATGGGTGTTGAAGGAGGTTATGCATGTCCCAGTTCTAAAGCAGAGTTTGGTTTCTGTAGGAAGGTTGGGTGATGAGGGATGCACAGTAACCCTCACAACAGATTCTTGGAAGGTTACCAAGGGTGCACTTGTTTTAACAAGAGGTAAGAAAGTAGGTACTCTTTATCTATCTACTTATATTACCGATTCTACTTTTGGTTTATCTACTTCAGCTGTAGATTCAAAGATGTGGCTTAATAGGCTTGGTCACATGAATAAGAAGGGAATGGATGTTCTTGATTCAAAAGGTATGAGTTCAGATTCAGAGGGCAGTGATCAAGTTCATTGCAAGAAAAGGAAATTTGATGCTTTTGACAAGAACAGGGAAGCCTTGGTGTTTATGGAGGAGATGAGGGACAAAGATCAGTCACAGGGGCTGAATGATTTTGAGTAGGGTAGTATGGACAAGGGTTTGATCCAAGATGAGCTCACGGATAAAGAATTCTTCACTTACAAGAATACACAGACACTGACGTCGATCATTTGGAATTGTCGTCGGTCAGGAAGATACCGACATCAGTCATGTGTAGACCAGCAGGGTCGGTAGAGTTGGGCAGGAGAAGTCTGACATCGTTCAGGTAGGAACTGATGTCAGTAGAGGGGACACTAGCGTTGGCAGTCAGGGTCAGTGTAGGGAATCAACATCAGTCGAATGCAGACTGGGAGATGGCTGAGATCGGTCACTGGAACAAATGTTGGGCAAATAACAAGCTATCAAGGAGTCTCAAATGCCCATATGGAGGTCAGAAAGGGTAAGTGAACCTCATATTCATTTTTCACCTTCTTTATATTGCTTACTGATGGTTAAGAACTAGGAAGATGTGAAGAGGCAATGCAGGTAGAATCCAGAAATAGTGGGAGCTTGGCATGGGTGAGGAGTGTGAGTCCTTGGAGAAGAACCAAATAGGTATTTGTTGGTGGAGTTGTCAGCTGGAAGAAAGCACTGGATGAGAAATGGATTCCCAAGTTAGAGATGAGACTAGATGGACACGTGAAACAGAAGGCTAGGGCATATAGTCTTGAGTAGGCTACAGGACAATGGAGGTTTAACCATTGTATTTATCTTTATAAGGTTGGATAATATTAGCTACATTATCTTGTTACTGTATTGTGTTGCTTCTTGCAGGGTTACATATATAGGGAGCTGCTGAGCTAAGGGTAAAGTTAGTTCAGAGGTATGTCATGAAGAATTTGGGAGCAGAAAAATTCTTTTGGCATAAGTGACAAGGATAGCATCATAGGGTTTGTGGTGCTTGGTCTTCAAGAGTGATTTTGAAGAGGGATATAGAGCCAAGGGAACAAACTAGATGGTGTATAAGTATAAGTATAGTTGCAGTTGTTTATCTCCAAGTGGGAGATTGTTAGGGTGTGGAGCTAAAAGCTTCAACTATGCAGACGAAGAAGAGGAGGTTGTTGAAGTTCCAAAAGTACCATCATTGGTAGGATAACCGACATCGATCATGATGAAGGTAGAAGGCAACCGGCGTTGACAGGGAGTCAGCCGATGTTGGTCAACACCAGATAGACAGGGACTAACGTCGATCACTTGTGGCGGTTCTAGAACTACTGTTGACGAACAGTCAGTTAAGTGAAGCGAGTGTTTGCATGTTAAAGGGCTAATTATAGTCTCGAGCTGCGTGTCTAATTATTATAATTAGAAGTCTATTTTTGTATACATGGGATCTTATTTAAAGACCCATGAGGCATGTATTGCAAATCAAGCAGGAAAGTAAAGCATTAAAGCAAGGAAGCAAGGTCAAGGAGATCTACAAGCAAGGTCAAGGATGTGGTTGAGCAAGAGAGAGAGGGAAGAAGGTCTTGAGGTGTGTCAAGCCTTTGAGGTGGAAGAAGAAGTGGCATCTTCTTTATTGTATTTTCTTCTAAGAGTATTTAATACAAGATTGTGTATTGTCTCTCAAATTCTTTGTTGTTTCAAGTTTCTAGTTACTTAATCATTCTGGTATAATTTCGTGTTTAATTGCTTATAAGAAAGGTAATCAATTGTGCTTCCTTGGAGGGGTTCCTAACATATTAGACCATGTTCCCATAGATGATACATATCCTCATGAATTTTTAATGAACATAGATGAGCATAAGACATGGACTATTAATTTGATGCTTTTAAGTGCTCACTAGTTATGGTAAAATGAATTTTAATTATTACTCCATATGATGAGACTATTCCATTAGCATATATATTGGATTTTTTATACACCAGCATTATTACAACATGAAGCACTTACTGTTGGACTCCATGACATGTGAATTAAATTTTAAATAAATTTATGTATGGTGATTTTAAACTTATGGTCAATCAAGTAAAAAGTATTTATAAAATCATAAGATATGCTTATTTCATATATAAATATTATGGAAATCTTAATATCTTAATTTGAATAGAGAGACTAATCCATTAGCCTATAGATTGGGATTTTTATGCACATAAAATATTACATAATAGGACATACATATCTAAGGAATCGATGAAATATGTGCATTAAATGTGAAATCTATTAGTTTATGGAAAAAAATTATTGGTAAAATGAGGGTTGATGGGTTCTGTACCCTTATATTGATTTCAAAAAAACTTCTTAAAAAAATATCAATTGTACATGAAAAACTATTATTGAAATATAAATTAAAACAAAGTCACCATAATTGACTTCCACTTCCAATAGACTAACTTTTGTAGGAATATAATTGTACTACTTATGCTTATCTTTCAAAACATTTCATAAATTAAAAACTATGTATGACATTAAAAAAACCAAAAAATTAATAAAAATCTATTTTTTTTGAATCTGATGTCAATAGTCCATCTTCTATACCAACACCCCATATCAACAAAAGCATAACTACTTAAGATAAACAAATCAATAAAAATATTAAAAATTATGCAATATAGTATCAAAACATATATCCAACAATTGTAAAAAAATTAAACTCTCCACCAATTTGATCATATCTATCTCAAATGTAACCATAAACTTAAGTTATACTCGATAGATCATCAATTGAAGTGTAATAACCCATAACATACTCCCATTTCTTGCATTTTTAAGCTCTTAATCATAATCAATAGGGTTTATTCAACCCTAAAATATGGGATTAGATGCCATAAAGGTAGAAATTATAACATTAAATCAATCCACTTAATCCATGCTTTCCTAATTTTCTCTAAATATAGTTCCATTATAGAAACAATAGCCTTAAAGTTATAGGGATAATGAGGCTATTTCCTCCTTAAAGTTACAAATGGATATGACTATCTTTCATAATAAAGTATATTTATTTCCTTTCCCAAGTCCTTGGAAATATTATCAAATTGAAATAATAATTTAGATTACATTTTCAACACTTTGCCTATAATTTGATCTTTTGACAACAGTGATTTGATTTTAGTCCACACCTTAATTGGTCTAGGATATTCAACCCTCAACAAAAAAATGGGGCTCCATTTATAAGGCATTCTAAGAAATACACTCCTGACCGTGAAAAATTTAATTCTAAATATAAGAGATAAAGGCTCTAATCAAAATATAAACCACAAAAGGGTTAGGGTTCTAACATGAATTGAAATACATTGACAAGTTTTGCAAATATGCCTCACATAAAAAATTCTTCACTTGTTTAGTATAAGAAAGGAAGTATTCATGATTTTTTTGGAATACTAACATCTTAATGTAAAACAAATGACAAATTTTCTAATTGAAAATTTTTCCATTACAATTTTAACATCAATACATAGTCTTTTTAAAGGCATACATACTAACATTTGCATAAAATGGTCACAAGCCCTACCCATTATCTCTTTTAAAACAATAATAATTTGATATTTTTATTGAATATGTTATTCAAAATTCAAATTCAACTTATACAACTCCCTCTTCAAATCAAATTTTTTAATCCTCAAGTCCTCACCTTCTCTCTTAAAACAAATAACATACCATATGCTTGACCCCTTAAACATTACAAAACCCTATGTTTCTTTTCATAGGATATTTTATCTACATGTGGAAAATTATTTATATCTATATCCAAATAAACCCATTAGAAAACCAAATCATTCTTACCCTTCAAATCCCCTACCATTTAGCTAAAGTATATAATTTAGCTTTTGTTTCCATTAGATTATCATGTAGTTTGGCTCTTAGTTCATCTAGTTCCTAGTTGTGAGTCTTAATTATCTTGAGTGCCTCCTTTAAATAAGTAAATAAAACATTTTACATACCCATATCCACTTCCTCCTTAACGACATTCCCATCAAAATTCATACTTTATCATAAGCAAGAGACTTCATAATAACTATCCAAAATCTCACCTCACTTGACACCAATCTTGCTAATCCCATTTGACTCATAATAATCTATCATAATTCACTTCAAATTATTAAAAATGGCTCTTACATTATCACCTTGAGAAGAACCCTAACAATAGATTTATCAAAATATGAAGAAAAATAAATATCCTTCTCCTTTTCCT
Source organism: Torreya grandis (assembly GCA_037957365.1). NCBI lineage: Eukaryota > Viridiplantae > Streptophyta > Pinopsida > Cupressales > Taxaceae > Torreya > Torreya grandis. The sequence goes on along the minus strand of JARHVA010000082.1, from coordinate 4,674,815 downwards.
AGAAGGACCCTCTCCCATAGCCTTCTATTCATTCAATAAAACATCCTCCCGAAAAAATCTAATTTATTATTCTTTAGAGATTATATAATTAATAATTAAATAAGATCGTGATGATCTAAATATTTTCCCCTACCACCTTGAACCTCAACAATAATTCTTTATGAATTTTCTAATAAGAAAATAAGTAAATTGATTTTCACATGGTGCCTTAAATGTGAAAGTTAAAATGACAAGAAAACAAGATATTGTAATTTTATTTACAACTACTATATTTTTGAAATAATAAAGTCACCTTTAGCCCTGGGGAAGCCAATGTATTCCTCATTTACCATTTTTTTAATCCACAACTAATTCACATGTTATAATTAAAACATTTCTATATTGATCTCTTCTCATTTCTACCTTTTACCATTTCCCATTTCGAAGAGAAGTCCATTTTCCCTAGCCACATCATCCTTCATCAATATAATATAAATTCCTCTTATCATTGCTACTCCATTTTTAAAATTCTTGATAGACTACAAAACTACAACCTCATCATGGCCTTGATATTTCTAAATAAATATCCCCACCCTATAGCTTGAAATACTAAAAACATGTATGGTGATTCTTAACTCATGGGAAATCAATAACAAGTATGTATCAAACCATAAGATAATCTTATTCCATAAATACATATTATACAAACAATGATTTCACAATTTTTTGAGTTTTAAATTGATAATATTACTAGAAATAATAAGATAAATGTTGATATTAGGGTTAGTGATACTTATTTAATTCTTATTTATATTAATGATCATCATGTTATATTGACTATATAAATATTAGAAAAACATACTATTGAGACTGAAAAAACATATAATATATAGATTTATTTGCATTAGAAAGTGGCAAATAATTTTCAAAATTATATGCCAATATCTTCAACTATTTATAAAAAAAATAGTTCCCACATATTTTTTAATGAATGATAAGAAAATGATACATAGAGATGAAATATAATATGTCATTATTGGGGGTGTATTTTTCCAAATATCTTTTGATAGTAAACTACTTAGATGTCTCAAATATGAAGAGAATATAGGGTAAGTGCACAAAGTTGGTGGACAAAAAGGGGCCTACCCATAAACATGTTTTTCTTGAAATTTTAGAAATCTAAACTTCTATAGATGATTTGAGATATCTAAACTCCAAATTTAAAGATGGTGTAAGAAATTGAAATGTAGAATTTCGAGTCTAGTTTCTAAAACACTATTTTTTTTTTAAAAATGGTTAAGTGTAACTAGGTCAAAAATCTAAAATTTGAAGATGAACTCCTATTTTTTAAAGAAAACAAAGTAGATAGATAGTTGTACGGTGCACCATTTTTTTAGCAACATTTAATATTTTTTGAAACCCTTTTGTGAACATTTATATAAGATATTCTAGTTTTTGACTTATATATTTTTATATTTTTTCAATGAATACTTTGTTTAATGAATTTTACAAGTAAATAGATATAGAAAACTAATAAAAAAATGGATAGACATCATGTGAGACCCCTAAATATCTCAAATAAATAAAAATCAATTTTTTTAATTATAATGTGTATAAAATTAGTCCTAGTTTATGACCATATAACTTGTTTTGCACTTGGATCAATGAAAAACAAATTACATGAACATGTATAGTCATGTATATTTACAGCTTGTAGTGGCCTAAAAAAGGTATAGTTATAAATCAACATAGTTTGAAACCTTAAATTATTCCAAAAATTATAAAAATCATAAATTTGGAAAGAGGAGATTAAGTTTTTGAATTTTACCATTGAAATTCATAGTGTATTTGGTGATCAAAGTTGAATTTTGATATTTTCAATCAAAACTCTTGGAATCAACTATAGATTGGTAGGTCCAAGACTTTGGCTCAAGAATCTAAGCCATTCTCAAGCCAAAATGTTTGGTGTTTGAATTCAAATTCAATTAGCACTATCATGTTAGTAATTTTATTACATTAATACATAATGCAATTGCATTATTATAAAATTAATAATCCAATCACGTTCCTATCCTTTTACAAAAAAAAGCATTTGAACATGTACATGAATCCAACCTTCAGTTGAAGCATATATTTACTTCTCAAATGTAATAATATAAATATAAATCTATACTACAAATTTGTTTTATTAAATATAAGAAATTAGGTTCACTCTACATTTGATAGAGTTTATCTCATAGCTATAGGCCTTACGATGTGGAAAATAGTTTTTAAAAATACAATATAGTTATTACTTAGGCATTTTTAGGGTCTAAGTATTGAACTTAGGGATTTTAGGGCATAACTTTTGCAATTAATGTTCATTTTTGGTAAACATATAGTCAATTTTTAGGTTTTTATGCCTCATAGATTACTTCCTAACATTTTTAAGAGTCCTACATTTATCAAAATTGAAGTTTTCAAACCACTCATTTTGAAATCAAACCAAAGTGTTGTGATTGGGGTATCACAGGTCACATTAATGACCTACACAAATCAAATGACTACTTTTTATTAGTTTCACACGTTCATCATCCCTGCCTCATCCTTGATCACTTCCTACTCATACCTCATCAGCCATAATCACTCTCTCATTATTCCTCATTATCCATAATCACTCCCTCATTGACCCTCACTATCCCTAGTCATATTTAATCACTCCCTTATCATCCCTAGTCACTCCTCCATTGAACCTCAATATCCCTCATCATCCCTAATCACTCATATATTGACCCTCATCATCCCTAATCACTCCCTCCTCATCCCTAATCACTTCTTCCTCATCCTTATTCACTCCTTATTAATCCCTAATCACTTACTTATTATCTATCACCTCATCCCTCATCATACCTAATCACTCCCTTATTGACCTTCATTATACCTCCTCATATCTAATCACTCCCTTATCATCCCTAATCACTCCTTCATTGACTACCACCATCCCTCATCATCCCTAATCACTTGCTCCTCATCCCTCATAATATATAATCACTCTTTCCTCATACATCATCATCCTTAATCACTCCCTCATTGACACCCACCATCCTTCATCACTCTATCATTAGCCCTCACCATCCCTCACCATCCTTAATCACTCCCTCATCATTTGATGTAAGTATATATTCTAAAGGTATATTTTATTCCAATCATATGTTATTTAATTAATAATAATAGAAATTAAATATTTTCTAGGACTTGTTGTGTTGTCAATACCCATTTTTGATAGTCAATTTTATTACTAAATTGATTGGATGATCTTCCAAATTTATAGTCAAGTAATATAATTACTAACACAAAATAGAGTCTAAATTTTAATTCATTGAATTATCTTTTTTGTGTAGTTGACTAGATGAAAATTTATTTGATTTCACCTTTGGTAGCTTGGTTCAAAGGATAAAAGTTAAACACAAATCTCTTGTATAATTTTCTAATTCTAAGAAGATTTGAATCTATGCAATGTTATTTGGTGTTTCCCATTATTTTATGACTTTAATCTTGGTCAGATTCACACATTCACTCATTTGTGTATAACATATCCTAAATATTTTATCTCTTACATGGAAATTTAACATTTATTCATGTTATCATAAAAATGTTACTACAAAATGTGAAACACTAGTTCAACATGGTGTAAATGTTCATCCCATATTTTATAAAGATTAGGATGTCATCAAGGTAGATTTTTAAAATGACATAGTTAAAAGGACTGAAGATGTAGTTCAACATCTCAATAAATGAATTTTCTACATGAGTTAACCTAAAAGGCATAACCAATTAGTCAAGTAGTCTTTCATTTGTTTTTAAGACTACATTCTAAATGTCTAGAGGTTCAACATGAATATGATGATGCCCAAACTTAAGATCAATTTTAGAAAAGACTTATACACCATGGAAATGGTATAAAAATTCATTAATATTTATTTGAGGATAATAATTCTTCATTTTAATGTTGATAAGAGTTTTTTTAATTGATTCACAACCTCATGTCCCATCCTTCTTTGGCGTAATCACGATTAGGCTTTTACAAGGCAATGATTTGGTCATGATGTGTCCATTATCCATTATTTTATGGATCCACTTGATATATTCATTCTCTATAAATGATATGTTGTATAAAGAGGTTTGAGGTAGAGGTAGTTAAATAATCAAATTAATAGTATTGTTTAGTCTACAGTATGTAGTAACTTATTTAGGTGACTAAAACATATCTTTATATTCATATAGTTTATGGCTCAATTAAATTTTTTATTTATTATTTTTGTACAAATCACACTATGATATGGTTCCATAAGTATGATATTACATTTACTTCTTTCCATCAAGAGTATACTTCTTACTAGAATAAAAAATATTATTGCACTTCCTGGCATTAATGAATGAAAGCTTATGAACTAACTACAATATATGGTATTACAAATCATGAAAATCTATCATAACATTTCAAGGATTCATTTCATAGACTTATGTCAATGTTAAATATATGGTTGAACAAATGTAATAAATCACATACCTCTAATAGTGAGAAGTCACAAAGGATTTCACCTTTAAATTTTTTGATTTTTTACACCAAGTGACACTACTAGGTGCTTCATTTCTCAAGGCCTACACTAGACCATACACTAGGGTATGGTTATGGATAATGCATCAATTTCAAGTTTAATTTTTGAAAATATGTTTTAGGAGAAATTAAATTATTCTAAATTTGATTGGAAATGATGAAGTGTATTGGTTCACCATTGATATACATTTTTTAATGAAATAATATTTTTAATTCATATAATTTATTATTGAGGGAATTAGAGATATATTTTAGTACAGACCATATCATTGGATTAGAGATATACATTTTTATAGTGCTAGATAACTTGTGCCCACTTCACAAGCTGTGAAAGTATAGAAGTCATAGTGTGACACTCTTCATTGGATTGAATATTGAAGATATGAATTAAGCACCACTTTCCAATCTTGGACTACTTATTATAATTATTTGAAATTATTTCCCACTCTCTAGTATGATGACTCAATCAATAGACATACAAATATAAGGCCTTCAATGTAATTATTTAGATCATAAAATATCCTCATATGGAAATCAATTGATTGGTTTCAACAAATAGCATAGCTTGGTGATTGATCTGTAAACAATAAGTGACCCCACTTATTAAAAATGGATACTTTTTAATTAAAACTTGATCCAAAAATGGCACTTGAAAATTTTAACCAATTTACTCTATTTTTATGGATAAGGAACAATTTCTCAATTTCTCATAAAATTACGTGAAAATTGGCATATTAATTTAAAACCAACAATCTAATGATTAAAAAGAACAAGAAGTAAATGTTCAAATACAAATAATACACTTGCACTTGATAATAGAGTTCACCTTTTTAGGGGCTACATCTCTGGGTTTGATAAAACATGAACCAATATATAAATGACATCAAAAGAAATTTAATTCTTACATCACAATGTTCTCTTGGAAGGGGTTACAAATAAATAATCTTGACTTGAAAAAGTTTCAAAAAATATAGGCTCCACGAAATCTCCACTCTATTTTGAGTTATTTCTGATGAACTTTTTTAGCTTCTTGTTCTCCTCTAATGAGTGCTTTGAGAACTTAGAATGCTTTTGAATACTTTTTCCAATGGGGTTTATGGGTTTATATAGATTTTAAAAATATAAAAATCATGGATATTTGCCTTATCCATCCCCAAGCCTAAGCTTTTGCTTAATCTTTTTATCCATTTACAAAAGGATTTACAATTATCCCTAATTTTATATAGTTTGCAGGATTAAAATCCTTGTTACATGAATATCACATATAAATGGGTTTTATAGAAACATCTTAAGGTTTTAATTTAGCCTTTACATGAATGTATCCCATATCCATGGGATTATATAAAATAAATAAGGCTTTTACATATTTTAATAAAACATTATATTAAAAATAGAAACGAATAATCAATGCTTTAATGCCCATGTCTTACCTTACATGTTTATTTTCCATAGTCTTTTTTAAGCCTCATTAAGGCTTTTTCCTCCTTTGGCATCAAAAATTTCATCATGACATATAATATCCCACATTTGTGGGAATAAATGTTATCATTGCATTGAAATGAAATCCCACATTTATGGGAATAAAGACTGCCATATCTCCATGCCTTATTAAAAGGATTCTACATGGGGTTTAAAAAACTAACTTTTGTTTATATCCACATATGGGTGGAAATTAAGTCAAAATCCTTTTTTAGACCCACATGTGAGATAAAATAATTTTTTTAAATAATAAACTTTTATCCCATGGAAAGTGGTCTCACCTTGCCACATAGATGTGCCATGTGGAGGCTTGTAGCTATGCCACCTGTCCATACCAATGTGTGCAATGTAGAGGCTTGTAGTTGTGTTATGCATCCATACCAATGTGTATCATGTGTCTATACCACATTGGTCCACATTTAATTCTTTTTGACCAAGTTTTACTAGTGTTGACCAACATTGATCTATCTTATTGACTTTTGACCAACTTTAACCAACCATAACTTCTACATACAAACACCATTTTTTGAATTGAAAAATGTGCCAAAAAGCTTTTGATGAGATCTACATTGTGTAAATGTTTTAAATAATAAATGAGACCTCTAATTTTTATCTCTTGTATATGATATCCATATCACACCTCCTTAATAAGAAGGCTTTTGATCTCCGAAAGTCTAATAATCCATCAAAACTTGAAAATGAAGGTCTTGATACCCTTCCATGAAGTTTCCTATCTTACCAAAACATTTTCTACATGAAATAACATACAAGATAAAAAATAGAATCAAAGGAAATATTATGTTTCCTATCAATAATGTTCTCCTATAATGATCCAAATATCAGAAGTATAATGATAAGTTATCAACATTGCCCTTCTTTCGGGTGATAGGCTCTCACCAGATATTTTATCCCATCTTTTACAATGTCATATCAATTTTCCTCTTTAGATAAAGTTGAATTTATTAGAGAAAAGTATGGTTTACCTAAGATAATGCCACTAAATTGAAGTTGAACCACATCTAATTCAACTTCATCTAGGAAGTTGGAGGTAATTCTAAACCCTAGTTTACATTTTTTGCTTACATGTAAGTTAGCATCATTTATTCCAACCAATGAATATGGTCTAAAATGTGGCTTAGTTTTCAAAACTAGGGTTTCTACAACATCTTCAAATATTTAATTCTTTTGATAATTTATATCAAAAATAGAATCTATCTTTGAATGCTTAGTAATTATTATTTTGAATAAATGTTGTTTACCTCTCTAGGGTGATAAATTCTGCACTATCATCTTGTTCTTGACTATCATCTCCCTGATTATTTTTATCTTAGGTTCTTATTGAGAAGGATCTATCTTTTACTTTACTGAAGATGTAATCACAACCTTTACATGAGGTTGTGTATGACTTTGCTTATCTTATTTTAGCATTTTCCCCTCAACATTAAAGTAAAAACCAAACTTCATGTCTTCTTTAGGCAACTTAATTTCATTATTCTTCTTATTTTTTGACTTCACATGTCTCTTAAGCATCATTATATAGCTTTGTTTTGAATAATTATAAGATAAATTCAAGTATTTAGTTTTTTCATACCTTGATAATTCATCTGAAGATGTCTCTTTAGATTTAACTACTTCATCTTCTGAAAATGTTTCCTTTAGCTCTTCAAGGTCTTTTGAATTATTTCTTAAGTAACTCTTTAGCTCAAATTGTTGGGAAAATTTTCCTTCATTTCCATATCCTAATCCTAGATAAAGTGATCTCTTCATAGCTTGGATAGGTTGGACAATTCCTTAACCATTAATGCCAAGGCCCTTTCCATTAATCCCATCTTGGCCAACAACTTAGAACTTATTCCCCTTGTGTGATTCTAAAATGTATCAACATAATTAATTAATTAATTAATGTATGGATTTAGAACACAAATTATCCCTAACATTCTTAATATAGATATAAGAATTAATTTCATTGCTTTCATTTTCTAAATGTACATCTAAGTCAGAATACACATTGACAATCAGAGTATTATTCACTCCTAAAATTAAAATATTTTTATTATTAGGAGGAATACCATGAGTATAAAAATTATAATAATAAATATAAATAGAAATGACCTTGGTTATCTAACTAGTCTTAAACTAAAATTCCTAAGCATGATCACCAGTCAGCTAGATTCCATCTCTTGATGTTGTGTACATAGCCTGCCAGGATGTGAGATAGAAATTACCCATAATAATCTCCTCTACTTCTTTCAAGACTATATCAAGAGTGATTTAATTTAATAATAGACCTCCAATACCAAAATTTAGGATACAATAATGTGTCACGTGTCCACATACTGTGTCATTAGGTATTCCAAATGTCTTGGTGCGAGCTAATGAAAGAACTTTCAATCCTAGACATTGTACAAGACCTTCAATTATGTAACTAGATCCAAATATTTAGCCAAAATAAATATGCATGAACTTACCCTTAATAATAACAATGACATTTTACTTTAGGTATTATGAGAGTATATCATAATCTCTAGTAAATTGATTGGTAAAAGTTATTGTATTATAGTCTCTAGAGTTGACTGATGATATACTACTAGTTTGGATGATTGATTACTTATATAAATAACTGATGTATTGCCTTTGTCCTCATTCTAATTATTGAAATAGTGTGGATCTTGACTTGGATGAAATATCCAACATTGCTTTGTAACATGTCCTCTTCTAACACAATGTTCACAAACTTATGAGTCTTCACGCGTCCTCTTCTTTGGATGGTGTTCTTGCTACAATTATGCCTATAGAGAATCAATGATCTATTGGAGTTTCTCAATCTACAACTCATGTCTTCATTCTGCAACTTATTGTCATTTTTCTTGTGATTGTAAGTATTGCATCAATGTAGTGACAATATGGTATTCAACAATAGTTGAATTTGAACTAATAATGGATCCATAGTATTCCATAGTGTGTGAGTAAAATCAAAATTACACCAACACAAAATTAGATCTGATACCAAACTAATCCATAAATAGTAAGTGACCCCACTTATTAAAAATGGATACTTGTTAATTAAAACTTGATCCAAAAATGACACTTGACAATTTTAACCAATTTACTCCATTTTTATGGATAACGAAAAATTTATCAATTTCCCATAAAATTAAATGAAAATTGGAATATTAATTAAAAATTAAAAATTTAATAATTAAAAATAATAAGAAGCAAATGTTTAAATATAAATAATACACTTGTACTTGATAATAGAGTTTGCTTTTTTAGGGGCTACATCTCTGGGTTCGATAAAACATGAACCAATATATAAATGATGTCAAAAGAAATTTAATTCTTACATCACAATGTGCTCCTAGAATGGGCTACCAATAAATCATCTTGACTTGATAAAATTATGCAAAAGATGGGTTTCAAAAAATCTCCACTCTACACTAAGTTACTTCTGATGAACTCTTTTTCATTTTTTGTTCTCCTCTAATGAGTGCTTTGAGAACTTAGAATGCTTTTGAATAATTTTTCCAATGGGGGTCATGGGTTTATATAGCTTTCAAAAACCCAAAAATAATGGATGTTTGCCTTATCCATCTCCAAGCCTAAGCCTTTGCTTAAGCTTTTTATCCATTTACAAAAGGTTTTATAATTATCCCTAATTTTACATAGTTTATAGGATTAAAATCCCCATTACATGAATATCCCATATAAATGGGTTTAAAAAATTAAAATGAAAGCTTTAATTTAGCCTTTACATGAATATAAGCCATATCCATGGGATTTCATAAAATAGATAAGGCTTTTAAATATTTTAATAAAACATTACATTAAAAATAACATAGAAAAATCCTTGCTGTAATGCCCATGTCTTACCTTGCATGTTTATTTTCCACATAGCCTTTTTTAAGCCTTATTAAGGCTTTTTCCTCCTTTGGCATCAAAACCTCCATCATGCCATATAATATCCCACATTTGTGGGAATAAAGATTATCATAGGATTTTAATTAAATACTTTTATTTAAAGCATTCCATGTTAGTCTTTACATTGAAATGAAATCCCACATTTGTGGGAATAAAGATTTTCATATCTCCATGCCTTATTAAAAGGCTTTTACGTGGGGTTTAATAAAATAAATTTTATTTCTATCCACATATGGGTGGAAATTCAGTCAAAGGCCTTTTTTAGTCCCACATGTGAGATAATTTCTTTTTTAAATAATAAAATTTTATCCCATGTAATGTGGTCTCACCTTGCCACATAGATGTGCCATGTGGAGGCTTGTAGTTATGCCATGTGTCCATACCAATGTATGCCATGTGGAGGCTTGTAGTTGTGCCATGTGTCCATATAAATGTGTGCCATGTGTCCATATCGCATTGGTCTACCTTTAATGCTTGTTGACTAGGTTTGACCATTGTTGACCCATCTTATTGACTTTTGACCAACTTTGACCAACCATAACTTCTACATATGGACTCTATTTTTCAAGCTAAAAAAATACACCAAAAATCTTTTGATGAAATCTATGCATTGAATAAGAATTGAGACTTTTCATTTTATCCCTTATAGATGCTCTTTGGACCAATGATCCTCATATTTACTACCCATTTTTGGTGCTATGGTGTTTTTACTTCTCTTTTTTTGGTGGATCTTCAATTTTGAATTACATCATTTAGAATAGGCCCATATTTTTTCATAGGTGTTAAATATTTATGTTTCAAATTTGTCTCCACATAGTTTTGATCACTATGTCTTATATATTATGCTAACACTCAACTCTCCACTATAGATCCTAACATTATTAAACATGAAAAAAATAATACCATCAAGGTATTGGATGGATTGATTAAGAATGAAGAAGGATTGATATAGATAATGAGAGATTAATTAGGTATGGTGAGGGATGGTGAGGGTAAATAAGGGAGTGACAAGGGAGGATAAAAGAGTGATTAGGGATGATGAGGGATGGTGAGGGTTAATGAGAGAGTGACTAGGGGAGATGAAGGATAAATGAGTGATTAGAGATTATGAGAGATGATGAATTAGTGATTACAGATGACAAGGGATGGTAAGGGTCAATTAGGGAGTGATTAGGGGGATGGAGTGATAATAAATGATGAGTAATGGTGAGAGTTAGTAAGTGAGTGATTAGGGGCAATGAGAGATGAGGAAGGAGTAGTTAGAGATGATCATGTATGATGAAGCAATGATTAAGAATAATGAGGGAGTGATTAGGGATGATGAGGGATGGTGAGAGATAATGAGGGAGTGATTATGGATGATGAGGGAGTGATTAAAAATGATGATGTATGGTGAGGGTTAATGAGTGAGTGATTAAGTATGATGATAGATGAGGAGGGAGTGATTACAGATGATGAGGGACAATGAGTTTTAATGAGTGAATAATCAGGGATAATGAGGTAGTGATTAGAGATGATGAGGGATAATTAGGGTTAATTATGGAGTGATTAGGGACAATGAGGAATTAGGAGAGTGATTAGGGGTGATGAGGGATGAGTAAGAAGTGATCAGGGATAAGGGAGGGATGATGAACAACTAAAATTAACATAAAGTGGTTGTTTGATGTGTGTAGTTCATTAATGTGACCTATTCTACTATAATCCCACTACTTTGGATCACTTTAAAATTGATTGGTTTGAAAAATTTAATTTTGACAAACTTAAGACTCCCAAAAATGTTAGGAAGTAATCTAGAAGGCACAAAAACATTAAAAATGACTATATGTTTACAAAAAATAGACATCAATTGCAAAAGTTATGCATTAAAACCCCTAGGTTCAATACTTAGACCTTGAAAATGCCTAATTATTGACTAGATTATATTTTTAAAAACTATTTTCCACATCATAAAGCATGCATCTATGAGACCAACTCTCTTAGATGCAGAGTGACCCTAATTTCTTATATTTACTAAAATAAATTTAAAATATAAGGTTACAATGTAGCCTTATACTTAACATTTAGAGGAGTAAATATAAAATTCAACTCAATATTGACTTCATTTACATGTTTAAATAATTTTCCATGCAAAATAACATGAACATGATCATTTTATTGTTTTTACAATAACGTGATTGCATTATTAACATGATCACATTAGGTATTGATACAATTATGTTATGGATCAATAATGACTGAGACATAATTTAAATAATGTGATCACATAATGTTAATAACATGATCAAATTATTGAAATTATGTGATCACATTATAGGAAATGTCCACTAAATTGTCCCCTAACTCCATGCACATACCTTTACGTTTACATTATAAGAAGTCCATGATAGTGAACATAGTAGACATTTTAACAATAATTCTATCACATAAGTTTCTTATAATTGGTTATTGTTGTAATAAAAATGGATTGTGATTTTCATGTAGATGCTAATTTCTGTGATAAATGTGAAATAAATAACAATCTAACAACTTCTCCTTCCCAAGATCTATAACCTATAGTGCCACCATACCCATTTTCCATATGGGATTTTTATTTAGTGTGTAAAATTAACCTTACATCATCAAAAGTTCATACATTTATCATTATTATTAACAAAAACTATAAAAATATGTGAATCAATTGCATTTATCTTGAATATAGGAGAGGATATATACAAGTTTCTCATGACTAATAACATTTCTAGATTTGGCCTCCATTTTATAATTATTTTAGATAAAGGTCCATCTTGTAGGAATAATACATTTAAGAAATTTCATTATGATTATACTATCAAACATATAATATCAAATACTTATTACTCATTGAGAAAATATCATTTTGAAGCTTATAACAAGATAATTGTCAACATGCTATCAAATGAAATCAATAAACATGGTGGTGACATGCATAATTATTTGTAATTCATATTATGGGAATAAAAAGTGATAGAAAATATATGAGGTAAACTCCTTATTGATTAGTATTTGGGGTTTAAATAGTATTTACTCTTGAGATTGAGATACCATAATTTAAGAATTATTAAAGGACATTATTGATGATGAAGGTTATAGAGAAAAGTGATTACATAAATTATAAATACGAGATGAAAAGAGGTTTAATTCTACTGAGAATTATAAATACGATATGAAAAGAGGTTTAACTCTACTGAGAATTATAGAGTTTATCAGAACCTCCTTAAAAAAGATTATAACCAAAAAATTATAACAAGGTAATTCAAGATTGATGATAAATTATTAAAATAAATATTAAAAATGTAACATGGGAAAGGTAAAAAATTAAGTTTCACTTCAATATTAAGTAATTGGTTTGTGATCGAGTCTTCTTCTCCTCCTTCATGCTAAGGCATAGTATTGAATCCTCTTTTGCATGGTTGCACTTCCTTTTATCCTTTGAATTTTTTTGACCATGCTACCAAGATATCCTTCAACATTTCCCTTGGACCTCCTATAGATTCTCATTCCTATGTGGATACCTATTATGTAACTCAAAGTGAATGGAAATCGAGGAGATCATCATGTTTTAAGTGCTTAAGTTACATAAACAATAATGGATCAGGTAGAAATGTATCCCTCAAATTCATAATAGACCTAGGGAATCCAAGTAAATTACACATTCCTCCTATCAAATTAACAAATAAGATTCACATTGAGTATTTGAATTAGAGGCTTAGGTGATTGTAGTTGAAGGTCAATATTTGTCTCATGGGATAATTTATCAATTTCATAATTTTTATTGACTCTTATTTATCATATAATTACAAATATTTTTTATTTTTTGAAGTTTTCATTTACCCTTGCACTCAAGGTTATATCATTATGACCTATGCATCCATAAAAGATAGAGCTTCGCTCTTATAGATAGGTCCTTAGTTTTGTAATAGGGTCATTATTTTTATGAAACCCTAGTACTTTATTTTTGGCCTAGTATAGAATCCTTCAAAATGTCCCTAATTTGGGTTTGATTTATTAATATTCCAATAAAATGATGGCAGGCCTTCAACCTCATTGCTATGGGAAATATTTATGAAATGTTATTTTTATTAATCTTAAGATAATTACTCGTTCCTTGCCCACCTTTTTTTGGATAATGAGTAGGTAACCTTCAGTTGTAGGTCATGTTTTGGCTAGGGAGACTTAACATACCCAAATAAAAATGTTAATAAAATAAAACATGCCAATTTTTGGGAAAGGAATTAAGTTCATCATTCGTAGATTAAATTAATTCTTTGAATAATTCTTTGGACAATAATTTATAATTAGATGATTGAAAGCTACTAGCCTAAAAATACCATATGCATGTAAAATAGGATGTATCCACTAGGGTTTTTATGTCCTCTTCTATCAATAGTGGCAATCCTTCCACGCTAAGCATATGGCTCCTTTGATTATATCTTCTAAATAGGTTGAGGGGCTAGGTTTAAAAATGACTAAAGTAAACTATACTAAAGATGGTAACTCTTCTTATATATCTCGTCCCACTAGAATGGGATCCTCACTTAATGACCCAAAAGATTGGACTTCTATTTCAAAAAAAAGATGAAAAAAATATCACCAACCTAATGAAACATAGAACCCATAAAAATAAGGTTATTTATTAAGTTTATTATAACAACTATTTTTTTGTTTTATGTAATTGAAGAAATGGTTTGCAATTGAAATCTAAAAGTTGTTAATTTATTCATTTTATAGATGGTTTTTATGGGTTGGGGCCCTATTAAAACCTTTCATTTATTAATTGAAAAAATAAAATTCAATCTCTATTAGTTGGGCCCATTTGTTATCATATATAAATTTGTATTAGGGGTATATTATCTTGTTAAACTCAAAGGTAAATATTTGAAGAAACTAACAAATATTGTGAATCTTAAGTGGTTTTATATATGATTTTTTTTTTTTTTTTACCATGCCATTATAGATCATAGTATGGACATGATTATGTTTTTCTTATATTTATTTCATTTTATTATTGTTTTTTGACCTATCATTTTTTTAAAATCTTTTACATAGTTAAAACAATTTTATATTGATTTTCATTTGGATTTGGTTGTTACCTTTCATTATTATATTGATTTGAACTATTTTATAACCATTTTATTGCCTTTGCTCCTAAGATATTTTTTTTTTGGTCTTAGAATTTTCTTTTGTAATTTATTTTCTCTCATATTGAGCCCTTATCCTTTAATAATTTTTTTCGAATTGCTTTTCATTGTGATACAATGTTGTGTTTTCCATTATTCATATCATACGTATCTCTTATGTCCTTTCCCATGTTTCCATAATTTATATCATGCATCTATTATGGACATGAATAATTTTGCATGTGCTTTACACTATTATATGTTTACATGGATACCATATATATTTTTTACATCATAAGCCTATATGAAAAAGTAAATTAGAGTATACATTTTCTTTATAGAAACATATTTATATGTTATACGTCAGTAATATTTATATTTTATATTGGTTATATCTTGAGTCCACATGGGAAATATTCTCTTTGATCTTTAAATCCTCATATCTTGGGCCCACACATGGTATATTCTCTTTGATCTTACAATTATTATATATTAAGATCACATGGCACATATTTTCTTTGATCATACATTGTTTGTGTCTTTGGCCTACATTGGTTATATTCTCTCTAATTTTTAATTTATTATATATTGGGCCCACCTAGGGCACATTCTCTTTGATCTTACACATTGATTATAAATTGGGCCCACATGGAGCATATTATTTTTTTATCTTACATTATTTATTTGATAACCCTACATGGGAAACTTATCTATAACAAACATATTTCCAAGGCTATATATTTATATGTTATACACAAATTATTTCATATTATATCTTACCTAATTGCATTTGGCTTCTATGTTTTAAGATATGTGTTTCAAATGTTCATCCAAAATCTCAAATAAGGGATTATATCCCACTCATTATATTTATCTAAATTCCATCTATTTTTATAAGAGGAGACACTCATAACATTAGATCATATAAAAGGTCAATTTAGACATCACTCACTCCCATAAAGGGATGTACCTAGGGTAAAACACCTACTAATATAGAGGTATATATTCAATATATTACTTAACATGGATTTTTTTAGTACTAAAAAAATAGCTTTATTTTTGTCACTAAATATTATGCTTAGAATTGTGTTATAGATTTACATAGATTTGGAGACACTTGGATCCAAGATGATATTATACTCACATTAAATTTAAACTAGGTATATCACTCTCATATTTTTTAAATTCAATAAATTATCATTATTTTTCACTCATTCATGTTTGTGTAGGAAATACAAATTCATAGATACATTGGATTTTATTGTAGAACTCCAGTTACACAAAAAATTGTATTAACATCTTTATTTACTTGTACATATGAACACACATTAATCAAAGAAAAGAAAATTTTAGACACATAATGATGGTCCATATGCATTTATTAGCCATTAAATTTAATAATTTTAACATGATTGTGCACATTTTTATTATTGGTCTAAATTAAATGTTATCGACCTGCTTTTTTGACTTATTATGGTTAAAAATACCTCTCATAGCTCCTCCAACTCCCATTTTATCTATATTTATCTCTCTTATACCTTTAAACCTAATTAGGCCCTTTTTTTTGAAGTGTCTGTAAATTTAAGATACTCTATTTAGTGGACATTTGAAAATTAAGTGTCTTCATCCCTTGTTCTAGCCTTTTTTACTTTTTGACCATTACAAATCAGTTAGGACACCATTAGGGTCCTAATTTGAATTTAAATTATCTATGAAAATATAATAATTGTAGTTCATTTAGGCATTTAAAAAAATTGAGAGAATTCATTATTCACATTAATATATTGGGCAATTTCAAGCATTCTAAAGAAGAACAAGAATTTATTAGAGCATTCATTAAAACACCAAAGTTCATGTTATAGTTATTACATGACACTGGTTTTCATGCCTTAATCATTATAAGTATTAAGGTGTGTTGATTTCGATATTATTACCATTGAAATAGTTAGACTATTATTTGGTTTAACATTGCCTCCCAACCATAATTGTATTTTTCTTAAAAAATTTAGGGATTGCAACCCAATTAAGGCAATAAGAAGAAGTTTTGTTTTGTAGGTGATCAGAGAAAAGGTGTAATATTTAGAGTGAGGTTTTTGAATATTAGAACTAGGTGATATATTCATAAAAAAAATTGTAACTTTTTGAAATTTTGTCTAGAGTGTTTATAGGGTCTAGATATTATCTAAAGAGTACACTAAGGTCTAAGAAGAGATCTATTTAGGAAAAAAATTATGAGTCACCTTTGTCTTACCTTTAGATGCATATTTCAAATGTTATATCCTAATGAAAATCACCCTATCTTGAGATAATCAAGATACTTCTCTTAATCTTGTATGTCACCTTCTTTCTCTAGTTTTAGAATTTATTAACTAGGTTAATTATTAATTTATGCATTGATTTATCCTAGTTAAAATTTTATGGGTATTTACATTGCAATATTAATACAAATCCATCCATTCATAAAATAGTACATTATTAAATAAAAACATCAAGTTATTTTTATGTATATATTATAGATACATGGACCTTTGCTAACTAATCTAGACATGTGGTCATAATTAAGGGTGATACAAGAGCATCCCAAGAGAATAAGAAATTTTGAATTACCTAACAAATAGAGTTAGTTGGTTACTAAAAAAAGAAAAAAAATGGTGTGAGCTTGTGTGACGTAGCATTTTAGAGAGACTTATATAAAAAACATGACCCCACTTACACAAAGGAAGGATGGTCGATTTATGAAAAAGGTTTGAGAATAATGGAGGATTACAAGTTTTGGGAGTGCAAGGAAAAATGCATGCATGTAATCAGTGAGGAGAACTAGGTACCATGGAGAAATGAATAGAAGGACTTATGAAACAACATATGAAGGAATCAAACTTTCAAGATGCACAAAATAAGGTCCACTAAAGATACACTACATGAGTTCCAAGTTTTGTGTGATTAAGGTATGGATTAGTAAAGAATTATAGAAGAGCTGAGAAGCATGAGTTATTTTAAGAGTGAGATAAGTTAGTGTGGGAACATCAAAAGTATGGGAGTGTAGTAGTTTTACATAGATCAAAGGATATAAAGCATAAGGAAATAATTGGATGAATATATAGATGAAATAACTAACACCTAACCATTTGTAGGTAAGGGAAACACTATTATTGATGTGATAAAAAGAATAGACATTGAGATCTACCAGCTGAGATATAATGCAATAACTATGAGGCCTATCAAATTTGAATTTATCCCTAGAGTAGGATTATAGGTTCACACCAAATCTATCATTTAAATCAATCCATTTATTAGTATACATGATATTAAATGACTATAAAAGGGGGAGTTAAGGTAACACTTAGAAGATAAATTTAAGGATAAAAACCTTTAACAAGGTTGAGACCATAAGGGATACGTTATCAAAATGCAAAGTTAAAGAGAAAAAGAAAGAGATAATTGAGGGACTACAATCTTATATACTTAGTATGGAATGGAGGTATGAATACCCCATTGTTGTAAGGGAGATGATTTCCCCAAAGTAAAGTTAATAAAATAATAATATATTATAATTATAGCTTAATAAAAAAAATGAATTTAGACATCCATTGGGTAACTCTGATGGTTGTTTGGTGTAAGGTATCCCTTTATTAGGAACCCTAACCATGAATGCATAAATTTTATATCATAGTATTGTTATGAACCTTAAGGAGATGCAGGGGAGAATAAACTACAAGTAGAGTGTTTTGGGAAGCCAAAAAACCACCCAATGAGAGGTAATTCATAAAATGGTGTAGAGTGTTGTGAAAGACTATCAGACCAATGACTGTGAGGCAACTAGTGGAGAGTATCATTCTCCACAATGGGAAGGTGGGAACAAAGTGAAAAAATGGAAGAGAAGAAATAGGAATGAACATGAGATATTATGAGGTTTAAATCAAATTCAAATATTTAAGTTATAACATGATTAAAAACATGAGGCATTCATTATACTAGAAAGGTTAGCAGGTATTAATTAGTCATAAAGTGATAGGCAGTTATTGTGTTGAGAGTGTGAAATGTAAATAGAACCATTGATATGAGTCAGTCTATGTGTAGATGAAGAGATAAATCACCAACAAATCACTAAAAGTGAGGTAATAAATTATAAGAAAAGAGAGGTTCTATAATAATCCTTAAAAGGAGGTATTTGATCATAGGAAAGAGAGCATAGTATTTTAAAAATATTCAATGGTGAGGTAGTAAAATACATGAGAGAAAGTGGAGGTGCTAGTAGAATCATAGAAAAGAGGTAGTTGTGCATATTAAGAGAGTAGAGAGATAAAAGATATAATTAAAGGAGGTAGTTGAGCACAGTAAGAGAGTAAAGTGAGGCCAAACTCACTTAAAGAAAAAAACCAGTGCACATAAGTGATTTGATGAGGGGTGTTAATAGATCACCAAATATGAGGATTTAGGGTACAAATCAACTTGCAATTAGAGAATTAGGTATAAATTTCCAAGAGATATTTTCTTCATGAAGTGTGGATGAGTAGAGAATGAGGAGAGAAAAGAGTGACTTTGAAAGAAGTCAGAATGATATGTGACATAGATTCACATGTTTTGGAGAAGATGGAGGAGATAAATTTCATGATGAAAGCATTTAAATTATATAAATATAGGGAGAAATAAGATCTACTTTAAGGATAAATTTAATATGAAATTAGGGATATACTTATGAAAGATAACCCTCAAAGTTTTGGAGGTGCACAAGAAATTAGATGAGATATTATGCATGAAAGTTATTTAGTAGAGATGGTTTAGTGAAAGCACTGAAATGGAAATGGATTTTGAGTACAATTTCAAGATAAATAATGTATGGGAATCCCTGGGATTGGAATGTGTGTGGAGAAGGATGTATGGAAACACAACAAAGTCACTAGAGATAATTTAAAGAGAAGACGAGATAGAGAAGCAAGGAGAGGGTGAAAATGTGGAAATAAATGGTTTCAAAATTACTGGAATAATTAGCGCATTTAGAAGGCTACCTCAAACTAAAAGGGAGCCTCAAAATCCATAGGAGGGTACATATGAAACCCAACAACTTTAATGAGGAAGAGAAGGTTTCAGTAAAAGGTGGCATAAGAGTCACTAGTATAGGAGTAAAATGGAGATCATAAGTAGTCATGTGAGATAATGGAATAACCCCATGAAGGAAAGGTGTATATCATTCCACCAAACTAATATAAATGTAGGATAACACACAAGGTGTAGGATAAAATTACACTTAATATATGGATGCATGGAGGAATACCCTAAGAGAAGCATAATTGTTCTTATGAAAAACATGGATAATGCATTGAAAGAATAAGATAAGAACACAATTATTATTATGCATAGTATGGAGGATACACTAAAGAGAGGAATTTTTAAGAGACAATTAAATATTTTAAGCACAAGAAGATCCATAATTATGCACATACATCCAAGGATGCAAATTTGGAGCCAATACTAGTAGAGGAAAATTAACCTTTAGGAGGTATAAGGGTTGATAACTAGAAGGTGGGAATAATTTGAGCCATGTGAGGCACTTACCTAAAGTCCAAGAGAAGAAACATTTGGAGAGGCCATTTAGAATGGGTAAAAAAAATATTTGCACCAAAGAGGGAAAGGAAAGTGGAGAGATGCGTAGAAGAGTAAAATTAATTAATATGTAGCTGAAAAGGGTGAAAACTTGTTTGTAAAAAGTATAAAGTATTTCCTATATAGAATTGGCCAATATTAGCATGGAGTTAATATGGAGGGTATAGTATTTAGTGCACATGATTTAGAGAGGCCACAAGAGGAGAAGCATTAGCTTGAATATAATCCATGAAGCACATTAATATTTTAGAAATAAGGATCACTGTAAACTAAGGAAAATACCAAAGGGATCCTAGATTTAATGAGGAAAGGGCGATTGAAGTGGATGATAGACCAAGTGAGCAGAAAAAATGGTGAAACATCAAGAATAAGAGAGAGTATGAGTCAATGGATCCCATAATAGCTTGAACACTTTAAAGGCATCAATTACATATTAGGAGAAAATAATATAGGTCAATAGAAAGACCCACACAAAAAACCCCATGAGAAGATGGAAGATAAGTGCACAAACATGTTTAATTTTTATGAAGAATCAAAGGATATGTGCTTAGTATGAGAAGTATAGATAGAGGAAACATTCAAATATGTTTCAAAATAGAAAATGAAGAAGAGTTTCCTTGTGTACAACTATAGGATGAAATAGAAATAAATATGAGATAACTAGCAAAGATGCAAATGTTTAAGGACGCATCAAGGAAGGGATGTCATAATAACTACCAAAAAAAATCTAATATTTTTTTAATATGAATGACAGGTAAATAAATAAACTAATTAATTTATTTATTAACTTTTAATAAAAATGAAATAATACATGAAATAAAATATAAGGCAAATTTCATAGTTTTAATGTGGGAAAACCTTAATGAGGTAAAAAAGCTTGTAAAGTTTATTCCATTATTTGAGAAACATTTACAAACTAGTATATTTCTTCTCCACCTCGCTTGTTTGTAATTCTTCATATAAAATTCAAAGACCATTACTCACATAAATCATGATTTTGTAATAATAAAATGTGTTATTTCATCAAAGATTAAAACACTTTTATAAGGGTTGTGGATAGTTACAACTAGCCAATCCACCCCTTTAAACTAACCTTAATAATTTATTACTCGTACAAATAATTTTTAAATATTTAGTTGTATGTAAATAATAAATATATTATTTATTTATTTTATGAAACAATATGGGCCACAATGTAACCCCGTAAATATTATTATGTCAACACTCCCCCTTAATGTTTAGTGGAGATACATGTTTTAATCACCTTTTTATATAAAATAAATTACCATACAGAAACCATCCATGATGATTTTAAGTTAGCATGTAATATTTGAAGGATTTAAACACCTTCATCATGCCAATATCACATTTTTATACAAAAGAAATTAGAATCCATAAAACACATAGGTTGATTTAGTTTAGCATGATAATGAGACTACATCCCATAGTTTCTCATGGATAAGCTTATAAGCATTAGGAGCATTTTATAACATAAGGACCTATATTACAAAACATGTTTTATTACTAGGTACACTGTAAATTCACATAGGATAAATTTTACACAAAAAACAAATAGGGTGACTTTTTACAATGCTTTTAAAATAGAGAGGAAGTATAGAGATGAAAATAAATACATGGCCATTACGAGGTGACATTGTCATGCACACTCCCCCTTAATGTAATTTCTAATAGGCCCAACATTATTCAAAAATTGTAAAAAATTTCTAGTAAAAAATAGTTTTATGAAGATATATGTCACTTGATCATCAGTAGGACAATAATGCATGCCAATATCACCATTACATACTTTTTATCAGATAAAGTACACATGAAAATTAATATGCTTCATTCTTTGGTGTTAATCTAGATTTTTCACCAGTGCTATACAACTTTAATTGTCATAAAGAAGAGTTTAGTTATGAGAGACACGTTTATAAATTTATTTTAATAGACTTCATAACAACATTGCTTCTTTAGTAACTTCTATAACACTTTTATACTTTGCTTATGTAGAAGAAATAGAAATAATAGCTTCTTTTTTGCTTCTCTAAATAATAACACTTGCACTAAAATTAAACACATATGCAGAAGTAGATTGTGATTTCTAACATCACCATATGGTTAGAATCACAATAACCATATAAAGTAGTATTATCAATAGAATAATAATATAAATAAAAATTAACATTTCCTTTGATATACCTAAGTATTTTTTTTACTAATTTATAATTATCTAGAAATGGATCTTGCATGAATCTTAGCAAAACCTAAAACATATAAAATATATGGTCTCTTAATAGTTATATAAATTAAACTTCCAACTAATTGTTGGTTTAAACTAAGATTAACTTTGTCACATGCAAGTTTTGGGTCAAGATTAACATCAAGTTTAGTCAGTGTAGAAACAAACTTACAAACAATCATATTAAATTTAACAAGAAGGTTATGTGCATGCTGAGATTGAGATACTAAATTGAAATTTTTGTCTTAAAATATAGCCATTCCTAAAAATTATTGATTTAGTTTAGATTTATATTTAAGACTCAAATTACTATATCCCTGTAATGCACTCTATAAAACCTAGCTTTTACCATATCAAATTTATCATTTTTCTCAATTTAATTTATTTAATTTTATAAACCTATTTAAAACTAGTAATATATCTTTTAGGAGGAGGAATAAGATCTCAAGTCTGATTTTTAATTAAGGATCTATATTTGGATTACATAACATCTTTACATCTATCATCTTGAATGGCTTCCTCAAAATATTAGGGTTCACATTCATAAATAGTCATTAAAATATGATAATTATGTTGATTTCTAACTATTTTATTAAAATTTTCAAGCACTAGTAGAATTTGGCAAATAAATGACTACATGACTAAAACTTTTAGTTATGGCAACTAAAAATGACTAAATTCTACTAATTTTTGCAACACAGTTATAAATGAATAATTTGATCATTGAGTAAAAACACAACTAAATAATTAGCCACACAAATAAAAATTAGAAAATATGATATTAAAGTGGGTAATTAAAGTGACTAAATAATCAAGATTTCTAAATACTTCAATATTATTTACATTACTTTAAAAATGTTAATAATAATTATATTATGGTACAAATTTGACTATTAAAATGTCGTTAAGTTAAGTGTGTTAAAATATTTGATTAGTCTTTAATAATTATCATTTCTAACCAAATAATTAAAATACACCTTATAAAAATCAACAAAGATGGTTAGTTATTTTAACTTTTAAATATTTATCTATCCAAATAAAATAAATAATTCAAAATAACTTTAATAAAATAATTGATAATAATTAATTTCAAATTTAACATAAAAGTCAAAATATATTTACTGTTAATAATTAAATATTATCTACCACTAATTAAATAAAATAATGTTATTTAATTATTAGTGTAGGAGGGTTACCCGTGAAACAATTAAATAAAATACATTTCAAACTTTTTTTGAATACTTAATTATTAAAGTCTACAGAAAATAATTAATTTATAAAGATAAATTAAATTAATTCATTAATTTCATTTAAGCCTCCCTTTAAATTTAAATTTTAAAGTCAAAAGTCTTTTTCCCTCCCATTTACAAGTGTTAAATTTTAAAAGTCAAAGGTCTTTTTCCCTCCCATTTGTAAGTGGTCCCACTTGCAACTGGAGGAATAAGTGAGCCATAGGATTAAACTAATCTAAACCCTTGGATCTAGGTATTCTTTTAGAAAGCCCTAAATTTCCCTTATAATCTAAATAAATATTATTTCTCAAACCTATTTCTCATTTTTGTTTTGTTATTTTTTTTACAGGTTTACAAGATCAAGCAATGAAAGAAGCTCAAGATAATCCATTCCAATATGAAGATTCATATTGTTAGTATATATATACTCAATTTATATATACACACACATACTTTTTTTCTTACATATATTATACAAATTATTCATTATGTATATAAATATATATTTATGATGTATATATATTTTACATATATATTTATTCTAAATAAATATACACAAAAATTATATATATATGTATATGTATATATATATATAATTATAATTTAATATAACAAATCTACTTACATATATAGATTTACTTATTAATAATGATAAAAATACTTATATACATATATTTAATTGATTTTTATTTTATTATATATATATATAATTTATTATTATTATTTTATTTATTTTATTTTATTTTTGGGGTTGAGGTTGTGGCTACTTGACCGCTGCTAACCCCTTTAAAATATAGGGGTAGGGTTTGCCCTATTGGCCGGACCCCCTTCCCCCTTCCTATAATGAAGGTGGGGTTGGGGTCGGCCCAGTTGCCTCCCCCCATTTTTTTTATTTTGTTTATTTTTATTTATTTATTTATTCTATTTATTTTATATATGTGTGTTTTATACACACACACATATATATAATTTTTATTTTATTTATTTTTTAATATATATTTTTAATTAATTTATTATTATTTTTATATTAGTCTTAATAATTTATATATTACTTAAAGTATAAAAATAATGATTAAAATGATTAAATATACTACCAATGGACAAAAATTAGTTAATATAAATGACTAAATATACTATCAATGGATGGAAATCAATGAATAAAAATGATTAAATATACTACCAATTGATGATAATTAATGATTACAATGACTAAATAAATGACTACCATGACTAAATAAATGACCAGTTAACAAAAATCAATGACTAAATTAATAACTAAATATATTATCAATCAAAACAATCAATAAATGACTAATAAAGATAGTTTAGTCATCAATTTGGTCATGTTATAAATGACTGACAATAAATTACTAATGGTCACGTGATCATGTTTAGTCATTTATATGCAATTTTTAATATTTTTTTAATCATATATTGCTCTCTCTGTACTAATGAAGATTAGAAGATTGAATTAAGGATTTAGGCAATTTAGGTCTTTTATACTGAATAAAAAATGGAGAAGGATCCCCCTTAAACTAAAAATTGTCTGAATTTAGATCATCTTCCTCTAAGTCATGTGTTTCTTCATAAGATGAAACTTGAGAGGGTTTTATAAAAGGCTCATATAAATATTTTTAAAGAATTTGAATATTTATGTTTTCAATGATTTATCACTTAGATTGATCATATACCCTTAATCCCTTATTTATTCCTCCATAACCTATGAAAATGCAAGAGTATGAGGTAGGATCAAATTTTTCTCTTTTGACTTTAAGAATAAAAATAGAAGCAAGACTTCCAAATATCCTAAAGTGAGTAACACTTGGTTTTTTTATTAGACCACTTTTTATAGAGGAGCATAAATATGTAAAACTTTAGTAGAAACTCTATTAAAAATATGTACAACAATGTTCATGGCTTCAACCCAAAGAAACTTAGGAACACTTGTTTAATGCAACATAGTTCTATACATTTATAGGATAGACCTATTTTTTCTCATAGCCATTATTTAATTTTGATGTGAAAAATAAGGAGTTGTTAAATCTCTTTGAATACCATATAAAATGTAAAATGAATCAAATTCTTTACTAATTTATTCACCGTCATTATCAGTTCTTAATCTCTTAACTTTTAAGTTAGAATAATTTTTAATAAAAGTGTTAAATTCTTTAAATTTAGACAACACTTCAGATATTTTATTTATAAAATATCTAGTGTGATCATCAATAAAATTTAAAACATACAAATATATATTAATAGATAAAAGTTCATGTAGTCATGTAACATCACCATGAATACGTTATAAAAGATGAGAGGAGTTTGCATCATGTTGTTTGTGAAAAGGTTGAGTGTTTTGCTTACCGCATAATCAATCTACACATGTTTCATGATACATTTTAATTTTAGGTAGTTTTATTAAAATATCATGTCTGAACATATCATAAATATTCTTATAATTAATATGTATAATCCTTTCATGTCATAATTGAAATTCATTTCTAAGTTGAGAGGAAAGATAACATATATAAGAATAATAATTAAAAATATAAAGAATATTATTCTGAGCACCTAAAATTAGAGAACTAAATTGATCTTTAATTCACAACTTATCCACAAAAAGTGTTATAATGAATTATCATGTGTAAGTTGATAACATGATGATTTTTTTTCTTAAGTTTAGGAACATAAACATCATTTAAGAATATATTTGCAATTTTTTTTGTATCTTCTTTATTAGCTTCTAAAAATAAATTATCACCTAAATATACCCTTTCATATCTATAATTTAGTATCAAATAATATATTAGATAAGCATGTCATGTGATGTAAAACAACACTATCTAAAATTCATTAATTATCATTAGAAGCAAATAAAGCAACAATATCATAATTTTGATCATGATTGTTATTTTGATTCTAGTTTTCATTTTTATATTGATTTTGATCAAAAAATCTTCTCTTTGTTATTTTTAAGACTTTTATAATTTGGCCCTTTTTTGTTTTTATAACAATCTTCTTTTTAATGACAAAATTTACCATCGACTTTATAATTTTCATTAAATTTGAATTTATAGTTATCATTTACAAGTTTCTTGTTCCCATCTTTATTATTGACATTGGAGGATTTTAATTTAAATTTATGGTTTTCATAGTTTTTAAGAACATTGTTTTGAGCAAGAAGTACCTAAGTGGCATTATTTTTAGAATTAAAATTCATCATTAATTATTCTTATTGAATGAGAAGAGCTAAAAGGAGGAGAAATTTTAGAGGCTATTTATAGTCAAAAGGATATAATTAGATTTTTTTTATTTTGAAAATAGATAATTCTGTGAAAATATACATAGGTCAAATCACCTCAATTTCATATAATTTCTTATACATGTGTTTCGAATTACTTTATAAATTATACTTGATCTTATTTTGGGACACATATTCACTAGATTTATTATGCATATATGGTTCTGATTCACCAAAAAAAAATATGAGACATGTATTGGTTATCTAGAATCGCTAGGTATATATATATAGGTGTATAAGGACTACATATGACACAATAGTTTAAGGTAATAATTATATTTTGGTTGGCATGGTTTGTTAATTGAAATAAAAAAATATTTGAAAGTCCATTACTATGGATATGGTTAAGACATTCTGGTAGACCTTATTATATAGTTTA
Organism: Torreya grandis; assembly: GCA_037957365.1. Taxonomy (NCBI): domain Eukaryota; kingdom Viridiplantae; phylum Streptophyta; class Pinopsida; order Cupressales; family Taxaceae; genus Torreya; species Torreya grandis. Next base: position 4,646,955 of record JARHVA010000082.1, on the reverse strand, counting down.
TAGTTTTAAAACTATGAAAATGTTTTTAATATTTTGGCACCATTTATAAAATAGAGTAAAATAAATAAGCACTTCCTTATATATAGTTTTAATAATTAAAAAATTTAATAATAAATAATTATCAAACCTAATGTTTATTTTATTTCTATCATTGAATGTGATGCAAGTGGAATTAAAGCTACAGGGATTGAGGTTGAGATATTACCTCATTTTTAGTGAATTGGCATCAACATATTAAGGGTATCCAAGGCAAAACTTAATATTGGTCCAACATGTCACCTAAAAGATTAATGTAAGTTGCTCAAATACATATGTGATGGTTTCTCAAAAAAATTAGTCATTTATGAAATATATTGGTAGAAGTAGAGATCTAGTAGTTGAAAGATTAAAATGAGAGGTTGGAAATGAATATGTAGACAATTTCTAAGCTAGTTTCCTTGTGATTGTAAGGTATGTATTTTTGTTTATTTTATTATGAGAGTATTTGTTTACATTTCATGTTGGTTTTCTTAAAAATTATGAGTATCTACAAATGTTTTCCTTAAAAAAGGGTTTTGTTTCTCTCTCATTTTGATTGCACATAGTTATTCCATTCACACATGTGATAGAAGGTTGATATGTTCTCAAAATTTGTGAAATGAGTATTTTCAGGTTACTCATAAATATGGTTGAAATGATTGTGGGGTTTTGTTGCATTTATTCAATTTGTTATTTGTACATTATTTAGAAAAAGTATCTTGCATGCCATTATTTCTCAGATGAAATCAATTTCTTATTTGTTTAAAAGAAATATGTAGTAAAGACCAACCAAATAATATATTAAACTGAGTATAACATAAATTATCTATGTGATATAAGATTGATATAATATTTTCCTAAGTTGTTTTGTTTCATTTCTTTTTTGAATCATTGATATAAAATTATTCCATAAATAATTAATTATACATGTTTTCATCATGCCACAATAGCATATTGACTACACAATTTATATATTATCTTATGAATGCATCATGTGATTCTATTTTATTGTTTTAGGAAATTAGGTGTTTAATTCCTAAATAATAAATGGGTCTGAGCAATGTAAATTAGTGAATAATATGATTTAATTAACCTACTAATTTATGTAAATAGATAGTATTTGTGTCTTTTCTAAATATAGTAGGAAGTGAAAGAAAATAGAACTTAGCTTATTTTGGTTGATCTGGACTGAGACAGGGCCTGATACTAGAGAAGCAGGACTAAAAAATAAGTTAGAATAGATTTTTGGACTTCATTTCTAGGTTGGATGGGAGCATCAAAAGTGGATACCCTATTATCCAACACATTAGTCCTATTTTGGTGTTATTGTCTTGAGGCTAAAAGATTTTTGGGTTCTATTTGAAAGGCTTGTGTTATCCTATCTATGAATTTTTTGAGGCCTAGAAGCATGTGGAGCTCGTTATGTGTGTGATTTAGTATTCAAAACCCTTAAAATCTCTTTATGCTTGAACTTGAATGGAAACTTGAGAAAGATAGAGAAAGAATTAGTGTTTAAAGGATACATTGGATGCACTTCACACCCTATGTGTGGGCATACTACCTACATACCGATACTATGAAGAGGGATCAAGCTAATGTAGTTCTTGTATTGAAGTGCTTAGTGCAATTATATGTGCTATGTGTAACTAGATGTAAAATTGGATTTACTTTAGATGACTAGGGACTGGTATTAGTGTTCTTGAAATGATCTTATAAGGCTATATGAAGAGAATAGGGAAGAGTGATTGAGTGTACTTGCTTATATTCTTGCTTCTTTTCTATAAATGAGTGCCAACCCTTCTAAATAGACTTTGAATGCTTTTTATAGGGTAATTAATGATCATGGGTTAAATTAACTTATATTAGACTGATAGAGAAAAAGATAAGGATTCAAGAAAATCTAACCTTTAGAGGTAAAAATACACTTGGACAATAGTACCAAAAATAAGACACCCTAGGTTCCAACACTCCTATCTAATTTGGGCACTATTTTCCTAAGGGGATGAGACCTAAGGGGATAGATCTATGCCTAAAAGGTCTACCTATTTATATAAGAGCTAAGTTAAAAAAGCTATGAATGATTGGGAATTAATGAAAGAATAACCTAGAAGGATTGTGTGAGCAAGGAGGACCTATTGGTTGGGTGTCATTAGCCATGCCTAAGTCATCCTATTTTGTATTTTATATGAATACCTTACCCCCCTTTTATTCTATTGATGTATAAAATCCAAATATTATGATAAAAGAAAGTAAAAAGTATACCTAAATTTACCTATGAGGGAGAAGCTCATGAAGTTATGCGATGATGGATGTGCATAGAGAGACCATGCTGTGAAGTGTGAATCTGTAAATGAAAATATAAAGTAGATTGGTTCTTACTAGATATAATATATATAAAATAAGAATGTACAAAAGTTGAGTAATAGGAAGAGAAATGAATGAATACACTTCACTAAGTACGTGAACTAATACAAAACTATTGTGATTCGAGATTGTGTTGGATTGTGCTGAGTATGTGTTGAATCAAGAGTAATATCAAAAATAGGCTGAGTGCTCAATTCTCTAAAATGTGGATCAAGAATTTAAAGGTTGGAACTTTATCTCCATCATCACCAACTAAGTGAAGTTAATTGAATCATGCATGTGTTAATCGATGTCTGAACTATGTGTCCAATCCCTTTGAATAAGTGGCTCAAGAATACAAAAGATAGCCCTTTAGCTCCATCATTGCCCTGTGAAGTGAATCTATGAAGTGATATCAATATAAAATATATATCATATGAAATATCTCATGGATCCCATGGATTTTCTATAAATATGATAATGTGGTGTGGATAGCCTGAATGTATGCTAGAAACTAGGCCACTCTTAGCCATTTCAAGAGATGGAGGTTAGGCTTATATGAAATCCACTTCGAAAATAATGTACTAGGATTATATAAAATCCAAATTTGGAATTGGTTACTTAAAATATTAAACTTTTATGAAAGTTTAACTAAAAAATGATGCCAATCACTTGCAGATGGAGTAAGGCACATAACTACTGAAAATGCCTGAAATAAACTGAAATTAGAAACAAAAGAAGATCAATGTGTTGTGCATATTGCCCCCAATAACTAATGTATAGAATATGGATTATTATTTGGAAGTTATGTCAATTGCCTAATTTTAATTGAAAGTGAGAACCATCATATTATGCATGATAACCCCCTATATCTAAGAAAATTGTACCAAAACTATTGAATCTGACTAATCTAAAAGTGCAAAAACTATCTTTGAACTAAATTTTTTGCCTATTTATAAAAAACTTGAGTGTTTTTCTACCTAGATAAGATCACCAAAATGTGGACACCCATATGTTTGATACTACTATCCATTTCTAGCACTATTATCTGATGTGAAAACTGGTTACTAATCTAGAACTGTCACTATTTTTCTACTCTATTTTGATTGATTTTACCTCTGGATTATGTATTGAGTGGTATAAATGTTATTGTTTTGACTGTTAATATATTTGGTCTCTAGGACAAAAATTCTATTTGATGTCCCCTTTTCTAAGGGTAAGAATGATGAACCTATAATGATTGCCTCAGAAGAAAAGATTCATGCAAGTGTGTTAAGTTGTATAGATATATGATATAGCATTTGATAATTAACAATATGTTTCAAGATATATCAATGTTTGTATTGATATATTTTTAAATCAATAGAGGTATGCCTAGATAGATATAACAATATGAAAGCATGTGCAAAGTACTGAATGAAAAAATGTTACATATTAGTTATTAGTTGTTAGTTGGAGGGATGGAGCATGATGTCTATTATGGCATCCAATAAAGCAAGGGAAATGCATGATATTGATCATGGAATTACACACATTGAAAATAAAAAAATTAATCAAGTAAACAAGCAAAAATCAAGAAGCACACAAGGATGGCCAAGGGGCCATGCAAATAAGGGACTTGGGCACATGTTAGTCAAACTAGAAAACAAGCATGGAACACATATTCAAATGCACATATATGCATAAATGAAATAATAAAAATTGGCATAAGGTTCACAAGAACATAAAAGAGTACAAGAAAAGGACATTGGCAAATGTCCTAAGGCACACACATAAATAGAAATAAAGGACATTGACAAATGTCCTAAAGTGCAATCAAGAGACAAGTTACAATTGGAAATGCAATCATACAGGCAATGCTAAGCAAGAAGAGAAAGCATTTAATAGCTATAAAGATACAAGCACATCTAAATAATCAAAGAAAATTTAAAAGTATGTAAAACATGTGTAGTACAAGACTAGGTATATGCTAAGAGATACACAAGTGCTAGACACTAGTGAAATATTGATATAATATTCTATATAAGCTATAAAGTAATGTACATCAGCATGATAACTCAGAGTGTGTAGTATAGGAATGACATAACTTAGATGGTGTAGTCATGTAGAATATACCCACAATGGGTATGTATATCAATCTATGTCTTGATTGTAGAAGTAGGAGTGCCCCTTCAATGGGTAGAATGAAGCAATCAAGTAGCTGGATATTACTGTACACACTCAAATAAGATCAAGTGAAGCATGGTAATGTAGAAAATTGACATAAAATATCATGAAATATAAAATATAAATCCTAACATGATAGTAATAATGTCAAGCATGGATGATGCATACAATCAAAATGTTTTTTGTATTTTTGATATGTTTTGAATGTTTTCTTTTAATTTTTAATTTTTGTATTGTTTTTATATTTTGATATAAGATATGTATAAGAAATACTAAGAATAAATGATATTAACCAATGAGTCTTATATGAGACTCCCTATCATGGTGTCTTGTATCGAATAACTAAATTGTGCATGATCATGAGGCACGAGTGTATGTCTAAGATTTTGAAGCTGAAATCTATGTGCATTGTAAATACTTTGAAATCTCTGAAGTGGAAGCCAAATGTGGGGTCCCCTTATAACTTTTATAATTGGATGAAAATGTAGGGCTCTTAGGGACCCATCTAGAAGTAGAAGGGGCTCTCTAAATAAGTATTCTCTATGTAGTTTTATGAGACCTCAATGTAGCTACTCTAGGTGTGAATACTATCACTAAAAGTTGTCTAGAATCTTGAAACTATGGGGGTGTATGAACCCTCTATACTGGTGATGAATTTCATAATTATGGCTAGATCTAAAGTGGAAGCTATACTAAAACTAGAGGAGAAACTAAAACTGGTGGAAGAACTAAAGTTAGTGACTGTAAGCTAGTAGATGGCTCTGAAGTGGGGAGTGGTGACTCATAAGGGCTGATTGTGATAACCTGATTAGCATGAATGAGCTTTATGCATCTATGAATTGTAGAAGGTAATGCCCTAAGTTTTTGAATCCATGGTTGACTAAGTAATATGTTAAAAACTCTTGCATTGGGAACTATAGTGAATGGTGTGGCCACATATGTAGGACCAACCTATAGTAGAAGTACTATATTTCCCAATAAAATCTGAATGTGCCCACTAATACCATTGATAACTATGTCTATTGGAGTGATATCCTAATTTGAATAACCTAAATGCTGAAGTAGTGTGAAGGTGTACATGTTAAGACTAGAACCATTGTTAATGAGTACACTATGAATAGGTTAATTATGAATACATGATTTGATAAAAAGTGCATTATAGCTTGTATTATCCTCCACAATCACTTGATTTGAAAATATATTTAAGGCTTGGTTGGAAATCTAGACTCATACACACAAATCATACTTCTCAAAGGATGTGCCTCAACTGAAGGTGCCTAGTATGTAGCTGGTGGAGGATGTGTATGGTATGTATGACGAACACCTGATGTGTCCTCTTTATCTTGTTTTGAATGCTATGGAAATGGATCTAAAAATATTTTCAAAGCTTTATCTTATGTTGGCTTTATCTTTGGAGGCTCAATTGAAGTACCCATATTAAGTAGATTATCATCTATCAAGTCATATATCTTATGTCGTAAAATGATGCATCTATTTTTGGTATGCCCTGGTGCCCTATGAAAATCAAAAAATGCATGCTAATCATATCCCTATGGAATAGGTTTTTATGGATCTACTTCTTAGATAGGAAGGAGAGTGATGATGTTACATTCTAATAACTACTATAAAACCCTAGCTAGAAAAACTGGTAAATTAGTAAATGCACGATGAGGAGGTGCTGATAAAACCACACACTAAGGAGGATCTGAAGCTACATTGACTGTTGGTTGATTCTAATTCTTATTATCACTAATTTTGACTTTGTATGGGACTTTTATATTACTCTTGTTGGTTGTGTTTGAGATACTTGAATACTTAAGTTTGGCCATTAAAATTAACTTGACTTCTCTTCCCTTGAGTGTATGACATAATTTAGTGAAGGAAGAGAATCTTTTAAACATAACATATTTATGCAATGTTGGTAGAAGGATCTATTTGAAGATGTCCTATAGCTCTTGATCAACCATGGGGCTAGTTAGTTTAGCTAGAATAGTCTTGTATCTAAGAACATAATATATGAGGGGCTCATTTGAACATTGTTTCTATTGTACAATCTTTGTATATGAAACCTTGTCACCAATGTTGATACTAAAATGTGCTAGGAACATGTTTACTAAAGGATTGAAGGTTGTAACTGACTGATTTGGTAGACTATAAAACCATTTTAAAGCATAATCCTTTAGGCTCTATGGAAATAGTTTGGTAAGTAGCCAGTCATTGGGTACATAATCCAAACATGCTACATGAAAAGATCTCAAATTTGTCTCTATATCACCCTTACCATCATATAGAGTCAGCTTGGGTTGAAAAAAAATTGGTGGTAAGGGTGTAGAAGCAATGTGATGTGTTAATGGTGTATGCAGTAGAACAAAATAATCTAATGTATGTGTAGGTCTAGAAACACCTTGCTCAAGATATTGCATCTTGGATTGAAGAGATCAGGTCTCTTACACAAGGGTTACCACATTAGGAGATAGGGATGTACTAGCTACATCTGGTGGTATAGAAGAAGGTTGGGCTACTATAGGGGGTTGTTGAGACATAGTTTCCCCTATAATGTCATTTACAAGTGGCTACTCTGAATGACTGGAAGAATTAATTTTCTTAGCCTTTTTGATTTCCATGATAGATTGAAAAATTAGGGTATGATCTTTAGGTTGTTCCTTAATTATTTCTTTGAAATTTTGTAAAACCAAATCTTTGTTGAGGACTACTTCATTATCAACAATAGGTAGAAGTGGATCAGTAGTCCAATGTGGTGGAATAGGAGCATTGGTGTGTACATCATCATTGGTATTTTCATATTACTCATGATCAGAGTTATCCTCATAGAAATTTGTATAATTTGGATGTGTAGAATCTATAATAGGAATCTGATTTAGTTGTTTATCCATGGTATATGGTCGAGTTGAAGGAATTTGAGTGAATTTAGGAGGATTGCCACTAAGTCTTGCACTTTGTCTTGAGGGAAGAGATGCCAGGATCTTAGGTGGCATAATGAAAACAACTTGGATAATAGCAAAAAAGATTAAGCTGATATAATCTAAACAAATAATTGGAATATGCATAGAAAGGATATGAAGCTTCAAAAAATGTAAGGTGATACCACAAAAAACAAAGAGGTACTAGTATATACAACTAAAGATTTTTCAGAAGTACTTGTGCAAAAAAATATGAATTTTTAATGTTGAAATTTATTTTTTGAGTTTGATATGCAACTAAAATTTTAGAAAATGATGTGAAAAATACTAAAAAATAATTGAGAGTTTAGTTAATGCAACTAGGGTTTTGAATGAATTTTTAAAAAATTAGTACAATAATTTGAAAATTTTAGACAAAATTTGTAGAATTTTGCTTGAAAATTTTAAGAAAAATAAAAAATATATTTTTACAATTAGCAATATATTTTTCATAGTGTTTGAAAAGTGTTTGTATGCAAAAAGGACCTAGTATGTGTAAACTAGGGATTGAATAAAATATGTCATATTTTTGCTATTAATTGGTATATTTTTTATTTTTTATTTTTTATTTTTTATTTTAGAAAAAATTAGGAAATTATGGAAAAAAATCATAAATAATTATCCCTATGGTTTTTGTGCAAAAATTCAAAGTAAGTTAGGTTCACCAAAAGTTTTATTATTTTAGAAAATTAGGTGTTTAATTCCTAAATAATAAATGGGTTTGAGCAATGTAAATCAGTGAATAATATGCTTTAATTAACTTACTAATTTGTGTAAACATATAGTATTTTTGAATTTTCTAAAGATAGAAAGAAGTGAGAGAAAATAGAACTTAGCTTATTCTGGTTGATCTAGACTGAGACAAGGCCTAATACTAAAGGAGTAAGATTTTAAAATAAGATGGAAAGAGTTCTTGAACTTTGTTTTTGGGTTAGATAGGATCACCAAAAGTGGACACCCTATTATCTAGCATTTTAGTCCTATTCTGATGCTATTGTCCTAAGGTTGAAAGCTTTTTGGGTTATATTTGGTAGGCCTGTGCTACCTTGTCTATGAATTTTTGAGGCCTAAAAGCTTGTAGAGCTCACTGTGTGTCTAATTTAGTCTTCAAAACCCTTAGGAGCTCTTTATGCTTGAACTTGATGGAAACTTAGGAAAGAGAGAGAAGGGGTTGATGTGTAAAGGATACGCTAGATGCACTTCACATCTCATGTGTGGGCATGTTGTCTACATACCAATAATCTAAAGAGGGATCAAGATAATGTAGTTCTCCCATTGAAGTGCTTAGTGTAATTGTGTGTGATTTATGTAACTAGATACAAAATTGGATGTACTTTAGATGACTAAGGACTAGTATGAGTGCTTGAATAGGCTTGAAATGGTCTTGGAAGATTGTATGCAGAGAATAAGGAAGAGTGCTTGAGTATACTTGCTTGTATTCTTGCTTATTTCTTATGAGTGCCAACCCTTATAAATGGACTTTGAATGGAATTTTATAGGATAATTAATGATCATGGGTTAAATGAACTTGTATTAGGCTGATAGGGAAAAAGATAAGGATTTAGGAAAATCTGACCATTAAAGGTAAAAATACACTTGGACAACAACACTAAACATAGAACACCCTAGGTTCTAGTGCTTCTATCCAATTTGGGTGTTATTGTCCTAAGGGGATGAGACCTAGGGGGGATAGATCTAGGCCTAAAAGGGCTACTTGGGTCTGAAAGAGCTAAGTTTGAAAGGCTATAGATGACTGGGAATTAGTGAAAGAATAGCCTAGAAGGTTTGTGTGAGCAAGAAGGAGGACCTATGGGTTGGGTGTCATTAGCCATGCATAAGTCATCCAATTTCATATTTTACATGACTATATATTTAGATAAGTACTTTGTTGTTACAACACATTAATCTATAAAAATAAAAAATATGATGGTTCAGTGTAAAATTTTCATATTAAATCATTTTGAGACTAACACTAAACATTAGAAGATTAATTTTTTTTAGGTTGACTCTTTAATGGATTGAAATATCTATGATGCAAATTAAAATGTCAAATAGTCATTAATAGCTAGGATCCCATATGTACATGTACCATGCATTTTTTACTTTGATAAAAATTAATAAAAAAGAAATAATGACAATTTCTAAATTTCCCAGCCTTTTAAAATTGAGATTTTCATTACAATATTATGCATACTTTTCAGGTCCTTATCAATTCTAAATAAATTACTATATCCTTTAGTTTTTATTAAATTAAATTTAAAATTTTTCCCTTTTAACCAATCAATAGCTAATATTTTTTTGCAAGGGTGGACTTGTAATGTAAAAAATTATAAACATGTTCATTTCTTAACAAAATAGATTTAAAAACTCATTTATGAATTATGATTGGTGGATGGGTTTGATATCTTATTCTTGGCTTCAACAATCCCAAAAAATGATGGTATTATGCAAGTACAAACATCTTTAATATTTCCACCACTTATTAATATTGGCATAATGGTCAATAATGATATGAATGAATAAATAATTGATATACTAATGAGACAATCACCATATTCACCTAAATGGCACAAAAAACATGAATTCCCCTAAATCATATATTATTCCTAGTTATACCCCAAATAGAAGGGGATTGTATCCGTATATGAACTCTTGAGCTTTGTAACTTGACATTATAATACAGGGACATGATTTTGATTGAGCCTATGTTGTATATTTTATGTCCTTGGACTTCTAGCTACACAAACACAAGGGGGCCTATAAAAATGTCAATTCTAATTTATAATGTCTAAGGCTTCAAATTATATAGCTATTGAGAGACTTACAAAGGTCTGTACTCAATTTATACTAAGTGTTGCACATGATCTTACCGTATGTACTACATAAAAAGAGTCTTGGATAACCATATTTTTGGGACATGAAGGATAAAAAACATTATTGATTTCAACCTCTCCCTCGGGCTCATATTGAGTATTGATCATGCTACATACATTTATTTACTAATTTTGGCAAGGCTGAAACATGATCCACTAGCTAAAAGACTTGTTGACTTGCTCTGGAAGACTTCACAATTGTTATTTACAACCCTAATAAATAGGATATACATGAATCGATTGTGAGGCTCATTTTTTGAAAACATAACCAACCATAGAAACTACATAGAGGTTTTCATACTATATTTCATTTTTAAATGTTTAAGATAATAATTATATTTTGGTTGGCATGGTTTATTAATCAAAATAAAAACATATTTGAAAGGCCATTATTGATTATGGATATGGTTAAGACATTTTGGAAAACCTTGTTATATAGTTTATAATTTTAAAACTATGAAAATGTTGTGAATATATTTTCTATTTATGTCATCCTTGCTTTTTACAATTATCTTGCCCTATGACCCCATAGTTGGTTTATACTCTATACTCTAATTTTTTGTCACAATTATTCTTATTCTCAATTTATTATATTATCTAGTTAGTTTTTTTAGAAACTTATAGAGGTTTGTACTCAATTTATACTAAGTCATATGTCCATCAAATTTAGTCCTTAAAAATAAGGACAAATTTAATCATTAAAAAGGACAAATCTAATCATTAAAAAGGAAAAAAATAATCATTGAAAAGAAGGAACCATAATAAGATCTTGACTTTAAAATTCTCATCCTCTAGCCTCTTTTTCCACTAGTGTTTTAATTAACATAAATTACCTCTTATAAAATAAATCTGCATAAGTGCTTCAAATTGATTAAAATGATAGAACCATGAAACCCTAAAATCTAAGTTCATATAACTTCATTTTTGTTAAATTTTTATTATTTTGTGTTTGTGGAAATCATGAAGTGAGTGAAAGTTTCAAGAGGGGGCCAAGGAGGAGTTTAAGAAGATAATAATGAAGTACAATCCAATTAAAATTTTCAATCCCTACATATCTGTAAATGTTCACACACTTTTAATGAATTCTACCTATTTTTTAAGGGATTCAAATTGTTGCCATGATATTTTTTTCATTGGATCTTTACTCACAGTGTGAAAACCCCTTTTGGTTTTATATCAAAACCCTTAATATTAAACATAATTTGGTTATCACATGAGATTATTTGTTTAGTAATGAGATAAATAAGATACTTGCATTTGTTTTGGATTGTTTGTTTAGTAAAAAGATCAAAAAGACCTCAAAAATCTTATGAATATATGTCGGGGCATTGATGTGGCAATTACTTTTTTTAGAGTCACACACACCTACTTAGGATTTAGGTTTGGGATGGATTTGTAGTAGTTATTATTCATGCTATCTCTCATGTCCTTTTTGCTTGAATTTATTCAATCAATCAAGTGTTTGAAATGGTTGAACTTCCCCCAATTTCACAAGGCAAATCAAAATAGTTATTTTGAAAAACATAGGACATCGATTGATCATAATCATTAATCCACCCCAAGCATATTTTCCCTATGAATGTATTCATGAAAAGTGGTTTACATATGATTTTTTCCATTTTTTCTTGATTTGAATATGATAACTGATTCACCAGTAATTTATAAGTTTTTTGAAAGAGCTAATAAAAATATCCAATCAATTTATACCAGTGTGGATATTTTTTCAAATATTTGCCAATGAAATTATACCTGGACTCTAATATTTGCCAATATTTTATAGTACATTTTTAGGGGTCCATTTTTAAAATTATCCCTAGCTAAAAGGGCAGTGAAGTCATGGATGTCTTGTTCTGTTTGATATTTAGAGTTAAGAATGGAAATGAAATTTCAAAATTTATCATAGATAGTTAATTAAATAATAAAATAGAGAAGTTGAAGTTTAATTAAATTACAATTACATCCATCTAACTATGATTTGATGTTTTTAATTTTAGTGATAAATTTAAAAAAAATTCATCACCTTTCATGAGGGTTGTTATGAGTTCAATAATAAGTTTAATAATTTTATAAATTTGTGTACCTTCATGCATTGATTTAATAATTTTATAGGCTTCATTAGGATATTATTGATTACTAACATGGATTATGAATTCATCCTTAACACTCCTTAGTATGATCGACATAACTTATTGAGATTTCTATTAATAAGCATTTGTATTTTCAGTTGCCACATGTCTCTCAGATATTTTCTTAGTTCCTTTAAAACAATCCATAACTTTCTAGCCATAAATTTAGATTTAATATGGATATTTTAAATGTTATAGTTAGTCCAATTTAACATTTGTGACTTGTCCATATTGAAGCTTTGGGAGGCCATTTTGTTACGATTATAAAACTTTACAATAAATTTTCAAAATAAAATGATACACATAAAATTTTACACATCTTTTTGTGTCCAATCAATAGTGATAAAATGACCAATACATATGTTCTATAAATATATTTTTAATTTCATGGTAAATAGAAATTGACTAGAACATAAAAAATATTTACTTATATTTGTAAGTAGACTTATTGATTAAGCATGCTACAATGAATACTTCATCTGTAATCAAACATCCACTATCACTTGTAAATGGAAAATTGACTTCAACTACACATGTTGTGAGATTTAGGAGGGAAGAGAAATACTAAAAAAAAATATATCCTTATTTTTTTCTTTGAGGATTGACAATGAAAAGATTAAATTTACTCCTTGGTCATGGATAAATTTTTAATTAAACCAAACCTATAAAATCAAATTTTGTTAAAGGATAGCTCTTTGAAAAATAAAGTTATAAATTTCACTTAATAAAAAAATAAATACTTGAGGCTTGACACTTTTATTTAGATTAGGGTAAGCCCACATTTGGTAGCTAGTGTGGGTACCATCCCTGGAAACATCAGGAGGTTCAGGTCTTCCCTTGGTTGAAAACAACTGACAAGAAATATAAAAAGGACCCCAACTAAATCAAACCATAAGAGGATTGGGTCTCTTCTTGGCTAGAAACAATTGACTAGGAGTACAACAAGAATCCATCCAAAAGAACTAACCACCAATTTTTAATGGATCAAGAATCGATAGAAGAAGAGCCAATACTACATTTAACTAGTGTAGAAACCAACCAATTTTAGCTAGACCAAACTCTAGCTTAGGATATAGGCCCAGGTCACAAGATACCCTTAGGGTCCCTAGGGGACCTTTAAATTGATTTTTAAAGTATCAAGAACTAGACAATATCCCTAGAGGGACCTAACATGAATGAAATAATCATCCAAAAGTCAACTGGTGTGAGAACTAGCCTAGATAAAAAAGTAGAGGCCCAGGACTTAGAAGCATCCAATTTTGAATCGATCAGGAACCATTCAAGGCCCCCTAGGCACAATACACTTCAATTTTGGCTATATTAGGAACCATCTTAGACACAAATGGAGGTTTGGGTCTCCATAAGAAATACCTACTAGTTTTGGGTGGACCAACATCCATTGTAAAATTGAAAGAGTATGAGGCCAGATCTTATAAATAACCCTTTTGATCCCCTAGGAGACCCAATATTCCAACATCAATTGCATTTTTATAGTGTGATACCTAGTTAGTTTTAGCTGGACCAAAAACTAACCTAGATAGACGAGGCCCAAGGCTTAGGTCTCAAAATAAACCCTTCAATTCTTGAGGGGATTGAAATATCAATTTTGATTGGATCAAGGACCAGCCTAAACATAAATGGAGGTCCATGTTTCTAGAGTGAAATACAAAGGAAAAAACTTCACAAGGCCCCTATTTAGAATTAAATCCAAAAAATCATCACTAAATTTGGAGCAAAAGAATCCTACTAGCCACAAGGGAATGACATGAGCCCTCAAACCCTGAAAATGATTCAAAGAAGTAAATCTAAACATTTAAAAGTAGTAAATCAATGGCCAGCATAACCATGACCAAGAGTTCTTAACATAGAACATTTTTTGGCAAGATTAAAACCCTTAATAAATCTTTCCTTCCTAGAACAAGCACAAGATAAGAAGCTAAAATTTTCACTAGACTAGTGAGAGGATCAACAATCAAAACTTACAGTCTCAAATAGATCTACTTCCTTCCAATCATTAGAGAACAACTCTTCCCAAAATCAAATAGGAAATAGGAATCAATTTCTAGAGTTTCTATATGAAAATCTAGATTCCCCAGCCATAAAATAGTAAAATACTCACCTTTATCATTAAACATAATTGAGTAGATCCTATAAGAGTCATCAAAGGTAGATCTCACACAAGTATTATTTGAAACAAGGATCAATAGAACACTAAAAAACCATAATAATGAGTCTTAAAATGAAGGATTAAGGCATCCCCCATATGCCACAACATTTCAATCTCAAGGGCAGTAGAATAGTTCTCATCTTAGAATAACAAAGCTTAAATCTTCCTTTGAAAAAGAACTTAAGTCTTCCAAATAATCTAGAAAAAGACAAGGCACCCCAATTCCTTCCTAGCCAAGCCCCACCCACTTCCATCTGGTGTTACATAGGGGTAGTATTCTCTAGATATTCTATATCAAGATCACTTCTATTAGGACTTGTATACATAAAATTGACCAAAATATTTAGTGTGGAGTCTCCATGAAACAACTTCCTATGTTGAGTCAACCAGATAAAAAATTCACCTTCAACAGTGTTTTAGAACATTTTGATATCCTCTTCCATGTTGTGACGGTCCTTAACACCATAGCCATGTATTAGTGGGATAAACTAGACATATTGAAAGCTATTCTTAGTGCCCTCAAATTCTACCTTGACCTAACTTTGGTATCCTAAAGTAATGTTATCTTTGGGCATTTTGTCTTAGAGAGAACCCAAAATAGGGTACTCAGACCACTACCCACTATGCTTGATGTAGGCCATCACAAACCCTTACATCGACAAGCTTCAAATAAACATTATTTTTTTAATCAAAACCCAAATAGGGATAGATAAAAGACCATCCAAAATCACTCTAAAAGACCAATGATCATCACCAAAGTGGTCAAGAGAAGGATCAACTGTTGAACAAGTTCCACTAAAACATGCCTCTACACCCTCTAGTAGATAAAAATATTAACCAAATACTTCCCTAAATAAATAGGACCAATTTCCAACAAAGCTATGAATTCTTCTTCAGATCTAAATCATCCTCTTCATCATCCACATCCCCTTCCTCACTCTCCTAGCCTTCCCACCCATGTCCAATTTCAAAATTTTGACTATTTCCTCTGCTCCATTCTACCATCCATTTCTTACTAATCCCCACTTGACACTCTTATTAATACTTAAATTCATTTAAATTTTACTTACCTAAATCCATATATTTTTAAACACAAAATTTATATTAAATAATTGTCATAATAGGAACTTGTTCATTGAATATTTTATCAAATTATGTCACTATTCAAATATTAGGGTATAGTTATAATATTTATAAATAAAAAATAAAAGAATCTAAAAAAAACTAAACCTTTTTTTATTCACTATAAAATTGATTGTAAAAACCTTTACCATATCATAGTAAAACAATTACTATAATGAAATATTTGAAAGCTAATAACAAAATGCTCATGCAGACATAACATTAAAAAAAATCTTAATTTTTAACTTATCTTAACATAGTAAAATAAAATGGATATAATAAATATTCAAGATTAAAAATTTTACTATGAAGAATACTTATTTTTCACTTTAACTTATCTTAATATAGTGAAAAACATTACTATAATAAATATTTAGGGTAAAAAAAATATTATAAAGAATACATAATCTTTAAATTTGACTTATCTTAACATGGTAAAATAAAATTATTATAATAAATATTTAGGGTAAAAAAAATATTATAAAGAATACATAATCTTTAAATTTGACTTATCTTAACATGGTAAAATAAAATTATTATAATAAATATTTAGGGTTAAAAAAACTACTATAAAGAATTCTTACGCTTTAACTTTAACTTACCTTAACATAATAAAATAAAATTACTATATAATAAATATTTAGGGTTATAGGACTAGTCTTTATAAAATTAAAAGAAGGTTTAATAATTTTTATAACATACTTAGGGGTATTATTTATTTATTTAATTTATTTTTTTAATAAACAAAATAATAATGATTTTTTAAATCCAATGTTATATATATATATGGGGTTACAGGACTAGTGTTTATAAAATTAAAAGAAGGTTTAATAATTTTTATAACACAATTAGGGGTTTTATTTTTTATTTTTTTTAATAAATTAAATAATAACCATTTTTTTAAATATAATGTCATATATATATATATATATATATATATATATATATATATATATATATACAATTTTAGTATAACTATATTTTTTAAATGGTATTTATAATTCAGATATTTACAATTATAAATTTATCATAAGATGTCCAAAAAAATAATTCTATTATATAATAATTTCTAAGAATAATTTAGACTACCTGTAAACATGTTAAATAAATTATGGTTCTAGTACCATGTTAGAATAATTAACAAAAAAGATCTAAAATCTATTTGTAACATCCCCACAAGGATTCACTATAATAATGCAATATTTTTTTAAAAAATTATATAACACTTATTTTTTCATTAGATTACACCACACAAATCTAATTAGTGATCTTAACATACTATTAAACATATGTAAACATGTAAAAATAATAGTTATTGATCACTAGCATAATATGTAATATAACATAACTGCATAAGAAAATTAATTTCTATATACACCCTAAATTGGTCAAGCAACCACACATATCATGTCTTTTCATAGTCTTTTCATAGGAGACTCCAACTGGAGAATATGAGCTTTGTTCACATTTGGCCATATCTTTCATTTTATCTATTGGGGTCTAGTTCTAAGCTTGAGTCACATTTTACCCATTCCCAGTCACCTCGAGCCTTTTGAATGGTCATTCCACCTTAGCTAGGTCAAGTTTCCCATGCTCATTCCATCCCCCCTAGTCCCTAGCCTATAGGATAGGAACACTAGAATTAGACTACAACACTGAAACCTAGGGTGTCTAGTTTCTAACACTCCTATCCAAATCCAATTTGAGCCTAAATGGTTAGTTTTTTCCATTGGATGGGTCTTACCCCTTTTATTTTCTTCATTCTTAAGTTTTCCAATGTTGGCCAAATGCAAATAAAGCTTCCAAATTTGAAATAATGAGTCTCCTATATAAAGGACTACATAAGGAATTTTATATCTAGCACATACTATTTTGGCACATTAAACATAATAAAAATTAGTCAATAGTATAGCTCAACTTCTCTACATCACACATAGACTTGCATGCTTGATCAAGGAAGGGCCTAGGTGAAAGTCATTCTTGCATCTATCATGCATGTTGATTATACATGTTCCCTAATGGATAACTACATTTGATCTGAGACCCTAGCTTGAGGGTTAATGTATGCATCAGCCAAGATAATAGGGGTTCTAGATAGTGTGATCGTTCTTTCCCTAACCTAGTTTTCCCCCTTTTACTTTTGATGTTTTCATTGTTTTTATGTGTGTAGATGGATACAAGTATTGAAGACTAAAATATACCTACAATGAGTTATGTTAACTTCCAACCCCTAAAATTAGGTACATAGGCTCACACTAACTTGACAAAGAAAACCTATAAATATTAGATCCTAAGGACAACAACACCGAGGAGGAACTATAGCATCAGACACTACGGTGTCCTATTCTAATGTTCCTATCCAATTAGAAAACAAAGGCTAAGTTTAGATTCTTGACAACGTCTCAGTCCTGCTTTTCAATTACCATCATTAAAATCATTCATTTCAACCTAATTTAATAAAGTTTATTATTCTTCCTCTTATAAAATTACCTATTTAAAATATATATATTTCCCTATTAAACTAGATTTTTCCTATTATTCCATACCCTTATTATTTAGGATCTAAACACTAGATTCCCAAAAATAATAAAATATTTTGGTGAACCCACCTTACTTAGAACAAACCCTAAACCCTATATACACTTAGGGTTATTCTTTCATATTTTTGTGCAAAAATTTAATCTCAAAATTCTAATGTGTGTATCATTTTTTGTACATTTATCTTATTCAAAATCATTTTTAGAATTTTAAATTATTTCATAATTTTCAAAAATTCTAAAACCCAAGCTCAAAACCCTAGATTTCAAAAACTAGGTCCTCAAACCACAAGCCTACCTTCCTTGCAAATTTTAGAAAAATAGTTTGAAATTTTTGCAAATTGTTTACTTTGTCAAAAATAATTTCAATTTTTAAAAATTATTAGTTTCTTGTGTGAAAATTCAAATTCAATTTTTTTTTTTAATATCAATCTTTGTGCATTTATTATATTCAAATATATTTTTAGATTTTAAAATTATTGCATAATTTTTAAAAATCATAAAACCCTAGTTCAAAACCCTAGATTTTTAAACTAGGTCCTTAAACCTCAAGTATTCCTCCCTTACAATTTTTAGAAAAATAATTTGAATTTTGCAAATTGTTTGGATTGTCAAAATTAATTCCAAAATTTTGATGATAGTAGTTCTTTTTGCATGAATTTGCTTCATAGTACTTTTCAAAATTATCTTTGGTGAAAGAAATAAAATGGCCACAAAGGCAATTCCTCCTCATCCCATAGATAAATTTCTAAAATTTTCTTATAATTATGACAATGATTGGACGAATTTGCAAAATTACACATTAGCTAAAACTATAGAAAATGATTTCATTTACAATGAAGATAATGACTATCATTTCAATGAAGGATATGATGATATACATAATGATGATGGTGAAGCACAAATAAATGAATCTTTTTCTCTCAAACCCATCTATTTTATTCCTTCTTCTAAAGAAAATAATTTTGATAAATGGGATACTTCTCACCTCCTTCTCCTATGCACAATGCACCAAAGGAACAAATTAGTCATGCACTTCCAAGAGAACCTCTTATTAGTGATAATTGTTTCCATGTGAACCTAATCTCTCTCTTTATTTTGATACTTTAATGTTCAAATTACAACATTATAAAAACAATTAAATAAAATTACCAGTGTATAGTTTAAATGATACATCTCATGTTCTTAACTCTACTTTATCAAAAGAATGTTCAAATAAAACATATCCTTCTCTTACTTCTCATATTGCACATGAAAATAATGCATGTCTTTCATCCAAGGATAACATAGATGCACATGATATTCCAATTTCAAAAGATAATTTATTGCATATTAGAAAATAATTAAATTCTTCTCTTACACATCTCCCTAGCAATGATGGAAGTGATAATGAATATGATAGTGAACATGCCAATGAATATGAAAATTAGAGTGATTATGAACAATATTACATATATGATAATGATGAATATAATTATGCACATAGTGAAGAAGAATATGCATCTCATGTTTCTAACTCTTCTCTCACTCCTCCTCTCAAACATAATGCACTTCAAAATGTTATTTCTGCTTCTATGAATGATTCTATTTCAAATAATGCACATGTTAATGCTAATAACACATCTTCTACTCAATTAGAATGTGATTTACTAAAACATAAAGATACCAATGAATCTCCTAAGCCACCCTTTACTACAGTAAAAACTAGTTCTCACTCTTCACCTAAAGAGAATGGTAGCCCACATCCCTCTAGTAAGGTCCAAGTTACCATTGCGCCCAAGTTTCAAGTGAGCACACCCATTATTTATGATCCAATTTCTAAATATAGCATCCCCATGGTTAAAATTAACATCCAAATTCAATGATTAAATGAAGCACTTCAAGATACTAATGCACCATCCTAGGAGATCATCTCTTTGATGCATGTAGTTGGTGAATTACAACACCAAGTACATCACCTTTCTTGGAAAACAAAGCTTACAAGTCTTGGATGGATGCCAATGATCTACATGGTAACCCTATTCTGAAGACATTCATAAAAGCTTCATTTCCTAAGTATTTTCATATAGCATCATTACCTCACTTAGATAGAACTGGAGATCCATTTGTACACTTTCAAGCCTTTTATAAGGCTTTGCCATCTCATGTGATCTCGTTGATTCTACTCAAGTTATTCCAGTAGACATTAGTGGGGGAAGCACAGAGTTAGCTCTTTCATATACTCCCTGTTAGTTCATTACACACATATGATGACTTAGAGGAGGCATTTCTTATATATTACATCATAAAAATGAGCCCTCATGTTACATATAAGAAAATTACCACACTACATCAAATTACTTCAGATCCAATTAATGAGTATATCCTAAGATTCAAGGCTCACATGTTAATATTGATATACAAACTAGTAGATCTAGAGATTCAATATATTTTTATTAATGGGCTTCACCAACCTCTACTCAAGCATC
This sequence comes from Torreya grandis, assembly GCA_037957365.1. Taxonomy (NCBI): domain Eukaryota; kingdom Viridiplantae; phylum Streptophyta; class Pinopsida; order Cupressales; family Taxaceae; genus Torreya; species Torreya grandis. The sequence goes on along the minus strand of JARHVA010000082.1, from coordinate 4,626,175 downwards.
TACTATATCAGATAGAGTCTTATTTTAGACACTTAGGTTATACAGTTTTATCTTTGGAAAATAAATTGGGATTGATTGATGCAAATTTAGTTGATCAAATCACTCTAGATTTCATAGCAACATCTTCAGCTACAGCTCCTAGTACTCAACATCCACCATGTCCTAAATAGGATAGGAGACCACCTAGAAAAAAACTAGTCAAGAATAAAGAGCCAATTTCTAGAGCATAACCTACAGTATGCACTATAGACAACAACAATAACAACAAGGTACCACTACAGTTTGATTCAAAATAAGATAGCCCATCTACCATATTATCAACACTACTAAATAAGACGTTAATCACACTACCTTCTACTCATTGATGAGATCCAAATCTCTTAAAAAGATAACCACATCAACCCTTTTATAACTATCATCGTATCTATGGACACAGAGATAATGATTGTTGTGGACTCCAAGATTGCATTACTAGATATGTTGATAATGGAATCATAACATTCACATAGGGGGTACCAAGATCTCCTGCATCATGTAACCCTAGACCTCATTCCTCCATGACTGAGTCATCCCTAGATATTCCTTTATAGGAATCATTGGTCACTCATCATGAACACAATGTAGGTTTTAAGATATAATATCATAGGAGATCTCTTATTCCACCACCTTAGAAGGTTTGGAAACTAGTATAATGAGAATAACCTACATATAGCACCATAATCTAAGGAATACATAGTGCAAATCCGTATACATATTTAGTAGAGTCACAGGCACCGTAGCAGAGTCCTACTCATGAGAAATATTAACTACGAGTAGATTTTTTAGGTCCTATTTCATGTAGCAATCTACTAAAATTAAGATAATATGACCCCCATAGAGTGCTGCTTTTGAGAAATATTCATTATGGCCATATTTTCTAGGTCCTATCACATGTAACAACCCGTTATGATTAAGATTAAATGAGCCCTCACCATAAGTTTCATCTCCATCTTAATATATTGCTTAATAATATACATCATAATAGAGGCCATAGGGTATTCAATTACAGATAGATGAGCCTTCTTCATAGCACATAATTTTAGCTGCATGACTAATAAAGTTAATTTTTTTAGAATCTTCACACATAGCTACAGTTAGCACATAACAGATAGTATGAGATATAGAGCACATTCCTACATAGCATGATCAATATGGGCACTTGTTCAATTCACTGACAGGGTTTAGATAGTGATACAACATATACTAATGCAACACATAGTCATACTAGTTTTAGTTCATAAGCTTCACTTAACAGGGAAATGATGGAGCCAAAGGTCTAGCTAGCCTTTGTATTATTGAGCTACTCTCAGGGAAGTAATACACACAATTTGCTATCTTACATCTCCACATAATAACAACTAACATTCCAAATCTCCAATAGCTATCCATAACCAAAACTAGCTTATCAAAATCTAGATCTTACCAAATCTTATTTACCAACATTAAACCAGCTCAATTTATCCCAACAATTTAGCAATTACAAAAACCAATAAAATTTTCACTCACATATGATTGCAAATCAAATCGACCATCACACTTATCAACATATTAAGAACAATCAAATCACATCCCAAACAATATTTCATTAAAACATATACAATCTCAACATCAATATCAAATCAACAGATTCTAATTAATCACTTATAATAAATATGCCAATCCATAACACACCATGTATAAATCTAAAGTCAAACTAGTATTCATATATATATATATATATATATATATATATATATATAACATATTTTTCAAAACATGTACATCATATCTGAATACAATCACTCATGAATGGGCATCATGCCCTCACTCTCAATCTCACACTCTCTTCCAGTACAAGTCTCATAATCTAGTATAGCACTTGATGGCCCCACACCTCCTTGAGCTCCTGAACACCTCTTACATTGACTACCTCACTCTAGTAATTGACCATGCTCCTCACACAAGTCCACATACCACCTCTATAAATCTATATACTCATCAATCCATAATCAGGAGAAGGCATCCTATGCCTATCTCGCTTAGCCCTCAACTCATATCTCTCTCCTGGTGCCTTAACACATGCAGTTGTAGATATAGTATCCCTATCAAAAAAATGATCATAAACACTAGTTTTAACTATGACTCACTCTATCAAACCCTCTTTATCAGGAACATGTCATGTGAGCTCATGAAGTGTAGACTCAATGATGGTATCCTAAAACCCATCATCTCCACCTCCTGCCCTAGCCTGTGCTTCATCGTGAGTACCTTCCACTCCACTTGCATTCAAATTACAACACTACATTAGAAATAAATTTTCAAAACAAGCTAAAACATGTTCAAACTTGAACTTGTACACAACTCAAATATAAATAATACTTACTTCCCATCATCAAGATTGGAGCTAGGTCCTCATACTTAGGGGAATCCCCTCCACCAATAGGATATAATAGATCCCACTGATACCTCACCCTCCATGTGGAAAATACATCTATGCATCTAATATCATCTACATCAATAATGTCTATATCCACATCTCATTCATCTAAAGGCAATGGTGCTAACTCAACCTCAGTAGGCCTACCATGAAATCTTACTCTCATCAGTGGCCATGCACTCCTCACCCACACCCATGCTATTAGGGGCACATCCTATGGAACCCTAAACTACCTAGTCATGTGATCATAATGAAAGGACTCATACACTTTAAGCCAATGGTCGTGTAACCAATAACTAACCCTAATATAACACAACTGCACTCCATCCTTGGGCCACCTAGAAAATACTCTATAAGGCCTTCATATGATATTTTGAGCCACCAGTTGTCTAATAATCATCTATAGTTATCCATCCAAAGAGACCTGATAGTCAATGAACTCATCCACCACTCCCCATATGGATGTGGAGGTGCCCACCTCTCTCTTTATAACCCCAATGGTTTCACAACCACTCTGTGCTCATAGGCCCAACAATGCAATAAAGTAGCCACACTCAGACCACCACTGAATGCCTCTTGAGTAAACCTATATATATCTTTGTATGAGTGATAAATCATAGTCTTACCCCATGAGAACACAGTGACATATACCTCTACACTACATATAATCATATGCATCCTATATGCAATTGATACCCCACTCCCATCCAATGCAATAAAAAAGCCAACAACACTGCCAACCACTTTCATAAACATAAAAATTTTGACTAAACATTAAATAGCAATAGTATATAGCTATAACCTCCTATGTATGCCTGAGGGCACACAAACAAAATATAAGTATGCATGATCAATGGCATTTTCACTCATATCATCCTATAAAATCACACACCATCCACTAACCAGCAAATGAAAAATATAGTACACATCCTCCAGAGTAATAGTCATCTCTCTAATAGGAAGCCAAAAAGTATGTGTGTCTACATTCCACCTCTCACACAAGGTGGTAATCAAACGCCTATCCCACTGCACATTTCTTAGGTCACACATGTGACCTAGCCTTACCCTATCCATCATAGCCCTCTCATCAGCTGATAAAGGAAACAATATCAGAGTCTCCATCTCTTCACCTCTACGGAACTCCCTCATCCATACCTCACCTTGAAAAACACCAAAAAATAACATGAATATCATTCAACCATGCCAAACCAATCTACAAAACTCCCTCATCCATACCTCACCTTGAAAAACACCAAAAAATAACATGAATATCATTCAACCATGCCAAACCAATCTACGGAACTCCCTCATCCATACCTCACCTTGAAAAACACCAAAAATTAACATGAATATCATTCAACCATGCCAAACCAATAACCAAGAAAAATGACAACTAAACTAAGCATCATCCTAGAAAAGTTAACCTCTAGAACAACAGTACTGGGTACAGGACAACAATGTTGGATAGGAGTGATGTAAACTAAATAATAATGTTAGAGTCTAGAAAATAGAATTAGAAGGATAGGAGCACTGAACCTAGTAAAAAAAATCTAAAAAACTTTAAAATATCTCAAAATCATCAAAAATAGGATTATAAACAGGCTTAAATCATGAGTTTTAGCTACTTACCAAGGTAACCTCCCCACCAGCCTCAATCTAGGTTGTTAATTTCTCAAAATAGGTCATGGCAGGTGCTCTTCTCCTCAGCATATCTCCTACTCTAAAGCTCCAAATCTCAAAACTACTCAATGCACAAATGAATCAAGAATCAATCCAAATATTCCTATATCAAATGACTTTTCATTCAAAGAAAAATACCATTTTGCCCATAAATTGAACCCCGTAGCTCCATTTCAAAAACCATTTTGTTCCATGGAACTGTGATGACAATTCCTTCAATATCCATCAAACCTTGATCTATTATTGCATCATTTTCCTACTATGTCACATACATCTCTATACCTATTTCATACCTAGACATACAACTTGGTCCTCAACAATAACAACTTGTTAAACTTTTATACAACTTGGTCCTCACCAATCAAAGCTCATTCAAATTTCAAATAACTTAGTCTAAACAATCAATCAACTTCTCAAATCAATCCAAACTATACTAGCCTTATACTTGGCATTATGACACTAGTCATCACTTTTGCCTCAACCTCCTCTATTACAAATTTTGTTCCTCTCCCTAAAAGGGGGGTATCATTCCTACTATTCTTATTTCTACACTTACCTAGCACACATGTACACTCTCATAGTTGGATACATCCTGGTTCTTACACCTCCAAAAGTCAAAAATATCAAATTCATCTCAGATCAGTCAAAATATATAGTGATTCAGATTACATGGGTCACTTAGCATGGTTCTTACACCTTCAATAGTCAAAATTATCAGATTCAGCTTAGATTGGTCAAGATACATAGTGATTTGAATTACATGGATCATTCAACATTACTCAAGACATTCAGAGGGACATACCTTCATTTTATAAATACACAAATTACTTAGATATATAGTGGTTTAGATCATATGGATTCATAGTGACTTCGATACAAATTTACACCATATATCAAATTTGGGGGCATGTATATCACTACATGTCTCACACATACAACTTCATACATGACACAGTTATAGACCAGATGGCATATTATGGGCATAGTGCAAAGCACATTATTTTGATCTCCAATTTTTGCACATGGGACATGACATGATAGCTCATTTCACATGTGGTTATACAGATTACTAGACTATATAGATACATCACTCATATACCAGATTTGGGGGCATGGCATAGATGTTCATGTTCTTCATCATCTAGAATTATATAGATTAAAATGATAAGACATGCCATTTTTTCTTACACATTTACCAGAGTTTTTCAAATTACACCTAGGCATACCTAGGTTGTCACCAGGGTGGACCATATAATCATCTATAGTGGTTGGTCCATATCATTACTCAGACCCAAGATTTTGTGTGGAATATAGGGTAGACATTGGTTTTGGACATATAAGTACTTCTCATTTCTAGTTCAGATTATTGAAAGTGGGGGCATGATAGATATTTATCTTTACAACACATAGATTCTATACACACATTCTAGATTACATGAGTTTATGTGGGATAGAGGGAAGACATTGGTTTTAGGCCTCTGAGTATTTCTCATTTTTCATTCTGATTCAGTACAGGGGGAATCTATTTTAGGGATTCCTTCTTTATCCATGCACTATTTAGATTGAGTACATGGGTATATATTTTATGTATTCCTTCTTTCTCCATGCACTATTAAATTCTCTATCCACTTCCTTGGCAAGTTAGACCCTTATTCATCATACTTATCTCCACACAGGTAAGTTTAGGTATGCATCTTCTTTCATTCTTTTACTCTAGCACTTCATTTCATTACATCACTAGATTAAAAAGGGGGAAAATGTATACACCCTAAATTGGTCAGGGAATCACACATATCATGTCTTTTCATAGTCCTTTCATAAGAGACTTTGACTAGAGAATATGATCTTTGTTCACATTTGCCCATGTCTTTCATTTTATCTATTTAAGTCTAGTTCTAAGCTTGAGTTACCTTTTTACCCATTCCTAGTCACCCTGAGCCTTTCAAATGGTCATTCCACCTCAACTAGGTCAAGTTTCCCATGCTCATTCCATCCCCCTAGTCCCTAGCTTATAGGAGAAGAGCACTAGGATTGGACTAT
>JARHVA010000082.1:4610000-4615000 GCA_037957365.1 Torreya grandis | reverse complement strand
TTACTAGTTTATATAGGCTATCTATATCTTTCATTATTTTAATATTTTGACGTATATTGATAATCTCAAATATCAATAATAATAAGATTAATGTTCTAAGATGTTGCTATGACATTTTTTTAGTCTATATATAATATTAATTAGATATCATCTACTAGATTTATGTTCTCATAATCATAAATAAATATAAGTAACCTTATAAAATCATATTACAACATTAAGTACATAAAATATACACAATGAAATCACATACAATATTTATTCCATATCTATGTGCAAACATTTATAACACGTAAAATCTAATGTTTAACTTCTATTAACTTAAAAAACATACTAACTCCAACAATCGAAATACACAATGCATATAACATATAAAATCTAACGTGGTGTGTGCATGGGTCTTAGTATTTCCTCTATCATCCTTCACCATCTCCATCTACATCACCCTCTCTTATGATTCCCTTCCTCCATCATGCTCTGAGGGATGAGCTATCATTCATCCAACTCATGACAAGAAGGTAGTTAGTCCAATACATCATGATATCTATCATAAAATAATGTTGTAATATCAAATGTAACATAATCATTATGTAAAAAAATCATAATCTACCAAGTCATAATAATGAAATCATAAAATCCAAGTAGCATACATTTATCCCATAACAACATGTGACTTAAAATTTAGATAAAAAGTAACAAATCAATTTTAACAACCATAATAATCCACAGATAATTAGGTAAATCAACTTAGTGAGAAATCAAGATGTAACATCCTTCTCCCTTAACTATGGTCATCATCCCAATGATACTTATTCAAACAATAATTTTGAATAATAAATAGATTTTAATAGAAAAAAACATAGTATCTAGCATCAAATCAAGCTAAAAAATGTGAAAATAGCCTATAGAATTGATCATAGTCCTCCTAGGTAGCACTATACTCAGAGTATTGATCCCAAAAGACCTTACACTATGATACTTTTCTATTATGAAAATGAAGTTTTCAAGTGTCAATCACTCTGATTGGTTCTACCATGACCACCTTGAGATTAAAAACCTGTAAAGCATTCAAATCCAACACATGCAAAAGATCAGTTATATACTTTTTAAGATAAGATACATGGAATAAATTATGCAATAGAGCTAGGTTTGGTGGAAAAACAAACCTATACGCTACATAATTTACCTATATAAAACCTTGAAGGGTCCCACATATCTCAATGAAAGTTTTATTGATTTCTCAAATTTAATTGAGCTCTTTTACAGCTTAACTAGCAAGAATAATTTATCACCTACTAAAAACTACCTAGCTATTCTCTTTAGATATGCATAACTCTTTTGCCTATCATTGGCTTCAACCAGTATTTTCCTAATTATTTTGACTTGATCTTCTATTTCTAAAAACATCTTAGGTCTAAAAACTACCCTGTCTTCCAACCTGTCCTAACTAATTGGTGTCCTGCACCTTCTTCTATAAAGTGCTTCAAATGGTGCCATATTTAAAGTAGATTTGTATGAATTTTTTTATGAAAACTCAACCAATTGAAGTTATTCTTCTCATTTGTATTCTTGATCCATACAATACTTATGAATAAGATCCTCTAACACCTAATTAACTCACTCAGTTTAACCATCAATTTGTGGGTGATATATAGTACTAAATTTTAGTTGCATACCCAAAGTTGATTTTAAAGTTAACCAAAATATATAATTCATTATCAAATCATGGTTTGATATGATATTATATAAAAATCCATGCAATAAATACATTTCCTTTACGAATCTATTTGTAAGAGTTGGTGCATTGTCTATCAAATTGCCTGGTATAAAATGTGCTAACTTGGTTAGTTTATCAACTACAACCAAGATCATGTCATACGTATTCTGTGATACTGGTAATACTTGGATAAATTCCATGCTAATCACCTTCTATTTCCATTATAGTATGTCATGTGGATATAACAACCCATTTGGATGCACAAGTTTAGCTTTCACTCGCTAACATTCCAAACAATGTGACACAAAGTTCATTATATCTTTCTTAATTCCCTTCTAGAAATAAAGAGGTCTAAGCTCTGTCATGAGCTTGGTTACTCTTGAATTTTCTAAATATGTGGCATTATGCAATTCTTTTAGCACAATGTTCCTCATAATCTCCTAATCTAACACACACATCCTTTTATTATATCAAAGAAGACCATCACTCTCTAATATATATCCTTTATATCTAGGATTCTAAGCATTTTTAAAAAAATATATCCTAATTTGATCATAGAATTCATCTCCTAGTGAGATTTCAATCACATGATCCTTGAAAGTACTCTTGATAGTATCCAAAGCTGATATGTACCTTTTATGACTTAAGTCATCAACTACTCTATTATCCTTGCCTTTGATGTAATTGATATCAAAGTCATAATAAGATAAAATCTCTAACTATCTCCTTTGATGAGCATTCAAATTTGGTTGGGTGAAGATGTATTTGAATCCCAAGTTATCAATCTTGAGCTCAAATAGTTTTTACAACAAATAATGTCTCCAAACTTGTGAATCATGAATAATTGATCAAAGTTCAAGATCATGAGGAGCATAATTCACCTCATAAGGATTCAAATTACTTGAATCATAAGCTACTAATGCACCATCTTGCATAAAGATTCATCTTAGTCCATCCCCAGATGCATCTATGATCACTAAAAATTAACCACTAAAATTAGAAACTCTTAACACTAGTACTGAATTAAGCCTTATTTTCAATTCTTGAAAAGCTACTTCACACTTATCTGACTAGATAAAATTTTAATTCTTACATTATGGAGAGGTAATCAGATTAGCTACCTTGGAAAAATTTAAAATGAGTTTCTTATAATAGCCTACTAATCCCATCAAACTCCTTACCTCATGGACATTCTTTGGTGTTGGCCACTCCATAATGGCTCTTATCTTAGCCAAATCAAAATAAAGGCCATCCGATGAGAAAATATGTCCTATATATTACACTTTATTTTGAAAAAATGCACACTTGGACAATTTTCCATACAACCTGTGCATTTGTAGACATTGCAAAACTAGCTCTAAATGCTAATATGCTCTTCTTCATCCTTAGAATAAATAAGAATGCTATCTAAAAAGACCAAAATAAAATTATATAGATAATTTATGAACATGTTATTCATGATATTCATGAATGTAGCAGGTGCATTCATCAACCCAAATGGTAACACTACAAACTCATAATAACCATAATGAATTCTAAATGCCATCTTTGGAATATACTCATGTTTTATCCTTAACTGATGATATCTAGCTCTAAGATCAATCTTATAAAATATTGCTTCTCCTCGCATATAATCAAAAAGATAATCTATTTGAGGTAGTGGATACCTATTTTTGATGATTACTTTATTCAACATTCTATAATCAATGCAAATTCAAAAAGTGATATCCTTATTCTTAATTAAGACAATTGGTGCACCTCATGGTGACACACTTGGTCTAATAAATCCTTTAGATAATAATTCCTAAAATTGTTCATTCAATCCAACCAATTCAGTGGTTGTCATTATATATGGAGCCTTAGACTGAGGTTCCAATCTTGGTTTTATATCAATAGAGAAGTTAAACTCCCATTTAGGAGGTAATCTTGAAAATTCCTCTAGAAAGACAACATGAAAATTCTTAAGGAAAGGATAATATTTAATTGATGGTTCCTTAGTTTCCTCTATTTCATTTATCTTGATTATAAATTCTTGACATCCTTTTCCTTGGGCCTTCCTGAGTTGCATTTCATAAATCTACCTTAGCCTTAACTCCCTTTTCTCACCCTAAATTAGTGTCTAATTTTTATAATCATCTAGATGCTCAACCTTTTTTAGATAACAATCAACCTTGGCCTTATCCTTTGCAAGCCAATTGACTCCTAGTATCACACCATATGACCCTAGTGGTGCTACATAAAGATCCAAAACCATTATGAATTCTAACAACCTAATTTTTGCTTTAACTAAACACCTATCAACTTGGACTTTAGAATCATTTCCATATTGTACCGATCAAGAATTTTACATTGTACCAGCTTTTCTAGACAACCTATTTAGAATTATAGAAACTATAAAAAAATGTATAGCCCCTATATCTATTAAAATAGAAAGTGAATGTTAAAAAAAATACCTGATAATTCTATGGGTGAAGCTTAGAATTTGGCTTGCCAATTATCAACTATCGCATGAATACATTGCTCAAAATTTCCTTGTTGAGGGGTAAAACCTTTGTTCCCCAACTTATCATAGGTACATTCACATAAAAAATGGTCACCTCCATAGACGAAGCAACCTCCTGGTGGTCTCTTCCTATCAGAATGTTGGTTTCCCTTGAAACTACCTTTGGAACCATTACCCGATTTCCTTCTACTTGAACCACTATTGAATCTGGTATCCTATTTGACTATTTTCTCAAAGATTTAGTCCATGTTAGATGGGCCATGAATATCTACTTCTCCACAAATCTAGGGTTTTAATCCCATGATTAAATTCTTAACCCTGAACCTCTCATCTACCTAATACTTAGGTACATATTTTAGAAGTTTGGTGAACTATTCCTAGTACTCATTCACTGATAAGTCTCTTTGTTTTAGATTCTACAAATATTTAAGATTCTAGTTAAAATATAATTTTGGAAGCCACCATGATATTAATAGTGTCACAAACTACTCCTAAGTTCTGGTGGTTTAGTTCAAATTCATTTCCAATTTTTTTTTAGCCCACCATGTAGTTGCTTCTCTAGCCAACTGATAAGCTCCCAAAATGGCTTTGGTGACCTTGGAGAAGTCTCAGATCTTTAAATACTTATCAATTTCATTAAAACATGCTCCATCTCCATCTCCCATAATGGTTCCATAAAAATTAGGTGGATTTATATTTTTTATATCTTTAGCCAATTCTATAGCTACACATGCTCTTGTGTCTTGAGGCATTTACTCATGTCTCTACTTTTGAGGGATT
>JARHVA010000082.1:4587500-4605000 GCA_037957365.1 Torreya grandis | reverse complement strand
ATTATAAGAAATAAAAGAGAAGACATATTAAATAGTTGTAACATGAAAAAACCTTAATTAGTTAAAAACCCCAAAAAGCTTATTTCATTATTTAAGAAACATTTACATACCTAGAAAATTCATTTTTCACCTCACTTCTTCATAATTCTTCACATAAAATTTAGAAACCACCATTCCCATAAATCATTATGTAATAATCAAAATTGATATTTCATGATATAGTTTACAATTTCTATTAAATTTAAATTTATAATTATTTTTTACATGCTCCTTGTTCCCGTCCTTATTATTGACATTGGAGGATTTTGATTTGAATTTTGATTTAAATTAATGGTTGAATGAGAAGTGACTGATTCACGTTCTATTTAGAATTGAAATTCATCATTAATTGTTAAAAGCCAAAAGGGTAGTGAAGTCATGGATGTCTTGTTTTGTTTGATATTTATATTTAAGAATAGAAATAAAATTTCTAAATTTCTCATAGATATTTAATTGAATAATAAAATAGAGAAGTCGATCTTGAATTAAATTAAAATTACATCCATTTATCTATGATTTGATGTTTTTAATTTTAATGAGAAAATTAACAATTTTTTCATCACATTTCATGGGGGTTATCATGATTTCAAGAATTAAGTTTAATAATTTTATAAATTTGTGTACCTCCATGCAATTATTCAATATTTTTTTAACCTTCATTAAGAAATTTTTTATTACTGACATGGAGCATGAATTCATCCTTAACACTCTTTAGTGTGATCGACATAGCTTCTTGATATTTCTATTGATAAGTATTTGTATTTTTGGTTATCGCATGTCTCCCAAATGAAGGTTTATAAGTTCCTTTAACACCCCATAAGTTTCTAGCCATAAATTCAGATTTAATATGAATCTTCTGAATGTTATAGCTAGTCCAATTTAACATTTTTGAATTATCCATATTGAATTTTTAGGAGACCATTTTGTTACAATTATAACACTTTACAACAAAATTTCAAAATAAAAAGATGTACATAAAATTTTACACCTTTTTGTGTCCAATAAATAATGATAAAATGGTCAATGCATATGCTCTATAAATATACGATTAATTCCATGCTAAATAAAAATTGAATAGAAATTTTAAAAAAAATACTTTTATTTGTAAGTAGACTTCTTGATTAAGCATGCTAGCATTAATATTTCATCTTTACTAAAATGTATACTATCATTTGTAAATGGAAAATTGACTTCAACTACACATGTTGTGAGTTTTAGGAGGGAAGAGCGATGCCAAAAAAAATATCCCTCTTTCTTTCTTTGAGGATCAACAATGAAAAAATTAAATTTTCTCCCTAGTCATGGTTAAGTTTTTTAATTTAACCAAACCTATCGATTCAAAATTTGTTGAAGGATAACTCTTTGGAAAATAAATTTTTTAATTTCAATTAATAAAAAAAATTAATAATTGAGGCTTGACACTCTTATTAATAATTAAATTCATTTAAATTTTACTTACCTAAACATATATATTTTTAAACTCAAAATTATTATTAAATAATTATCATAATAGGAACTCATTATTTAAATATTTTATAAAATTATTTCACTATTTAAATATTAGGGTATAGAAATTATATATATATATAAAATAAAGGAATCCAAAAAAAATTAAGCCTTTTGTTACTCTCTAGATCATAAAAACCTTTAAAATATGATAGTAAAAAATTACTATCATGAAATATTTGAATGCCAATAAATGCATGTGCAAGTATTTGACATAAAATATAAATAATAATAAAAAATAATATTTATATTTTAACTTAACTTATCTTAACATAGTAAAAAAAATGACTATGATAAATATTTAGGGTAAAAAAATTACTATGAATAATACTTTTTCTTTAATTTTAACTTATCTTAACATAGTAAAATAAAATTTGGAATAATTTTGAGGCTCATCCTAATCATATCAATTATATCATTAGGAGGGATAAATGTAACATCATGACACTATTCATGGAGGTTCAAGATCTATTATCAGGGATGGCAATACATGCTTAGCTATGATAAGGGTGAGTACCATGTGTGAAGTAATAAAGAGGCATGTAATGATATCAAGAACCAAAATAAGATTTCCCATCATTTCTCAATTAGCAAACACATTAAGCATTCAAATGTCATTATCATTCATATATTAAACCACTTTGGTTTCCTTTCCATTGTAACTTTGTGGAAGTATACTAATAGGTGTTCTACCATGGGGTAGGACTAAATAGAGTGTAACCAAATCATATCATAAAGAATTTGATGCTTTGGGAAATTATCCACATAGGGTGTATCACCACTTTCATTAATTGCATCTTTGGGTATGATGTGTATCTCCCACATTAATTTGCTAATAATAGGGTTGATAGGGTGGTCAACATTTGTAATGTGTCAATGGAAATCACTGAAGAGCTTATCTCCAAGGTTATAGGGCTCAATATTGAAGAGAATAATTATATAAGGTTAACTAAAGACCTATAATAAGAGAAGGAGAAATTCATGGTTGGTGATGAGAGTCTCATAGATTTTCAAGGTGGATTTAAAATGAAGGGTTTCCTAGTTCCTTTCAATGATGTGTCTAAGCAAGTTATCAGGTATGTTACCCTTGACAGATGCTACAAGGTTGTACATTACTACCATATTCCATTCATTAATTATCTTCATCACAATATCCCCATTATAATTTTGTTTAATATTATTCACTCATTGGATCATTATATCAATGAGCTTAAATTGGGTAAGAAAACATAGCCAGTGCATCAAACCATCATTTTTCTTATCTACAAGTTTTTTTAGGTCGATAACCCCATTCCTTAGTGTCCCATTGCTAAGAATAAGTAAAATAACCTTTATTCTATTGGGCCTTCCAAAATAATTTTGAGAATCATTTATAAGCCTAAACCTAAGATGGTTGAGGTCATGCTTTCGCCTCACAATAGGGTGGATTATAGGGAAGATCACACATTCAATGATCATTCCTTTTAGGGCCCTCATTCAGTGGTTGATATCAATGAGCATACCAATAACAAGAATGAAAAGCATATTATTGAGGATAATGATACTACCAATAAGATTAATCCATGTTTCCTTGGGTAAGGAGAGAAGCATAATGTGTTAAACAATAGGGTTATTAACAAAAATGTTGGTGTTAAGACTGGTTAACCCCAACCTAATGTTTAGTCCCACTTTGATCTTAACTCTATAAAGGATATGGCCAAGAATCAAAGTAGACTAGAATAGTTGGAGGATGAATTGAACTTGTATAAATCTTTATTTTGATGGTTTATGAAGGATCACACTCAACTAAAGTAGGACATTAACAATATCAATAAGATGGATGGCCTTTTTTGCATGAGGGAGAAAGAAGTGGAAGTGTCTACTCAAATTTAGATTCTCAATAATAGAATTAACATGGACTGGAAAGGGATAATAAAGAGATCAAAGATAAGCTCAATCTCCTTGTAATTTTCAACAAGGTTACGATTAATAATGTTATGCAAAGTATGGAGGGTTTGTCTTTGTTTTTTAACACTAAAAAAGATAATGAGGATGGTACCAAACCCAAGAAGAAGATCAAAGGGGTCAACACTAAGAATGAGAAGGACAATTTGGTTGGTTGCCCGAATAATAACTTTTAGAGTATGGTTGAGGAGTGGTCCAAGGCATATGAGGATTGGAAGAAGACCCACAATTAATTCTCTCTAGCTTTCTCTGCTTTTTGATGGAGGTTACATGTCAACTATTTCTCTATTGTGTTTATGTTGTTTTATTCTTGTGGATATTTCTTTGTTTACTATGTTTGATGATCCTTTATTTCTTGTTCTTGACCATAGTGGTGGTTATTTTATATGGGTAGGGTCCCTCTCAAACCCTCTTTTACCTTCAATAAAACATAGTAAAATAAAATTATTATAACAAATATTTAGGATTAAAAAATTATTATAAAGAATACTTTCTCTTTAACTTTGACTTATCTTAACATAGTAAAATAAAATTATTATAATAAATATTTAGGTTTAAAAAATTTACTATAAATAATTCTTGATATTTAACTTTAACTTATCTTAACATAGTAAAATAAAATTACTATAATAAATATTTAGAGTTACAAAATCAGTGATTATAAAATTAAATGAAGGTTTAATAATTTTCATAACACACTTAAGGGTATTGTTTATTCTTTTTTTTTTTCATTTTTTATAATAAACAAAATAATTATATATATATATATATATATATATAATTATTTTAATATAACTATATTTTTTTAAATGATATTTATAATTTAAATATTTATATTTATAAATTTATCACAAGATGTCTAACAAAACAATTATAAATAATCTATAATAATATAAATAATAATTTCTAAGAATAATTCAAACTCCCTTTAAACAAGTTAAATAAAGTGTGGCTCTTGTACCATGTTAGAATAGATAAATTAATTAATTACATAATTTGTAATACCAATGAAATAATACATGAAACAAAAGAAAAGGTACATTATATAATTTTAACATGGGAAAACCTCAATAAAGTAAAAGACCCACAAAACTTATTTCATTATTTAAAAAATATTTACAGACCTAGTAAATTCCTTTTTCACCTTATTTCTTCACAATTCTTCACATAAAATTCAAAAACCACCACTTTCATAAAACATAAGGTTCTAATAATTTATGTTAAATTTGATTTTATAGTTATTGTTTACAAGTTTCTTGTTCCCATCCTTATTTTAGACATTGGAAGATTTTGATTTGAATTTGAATTTAAATTTATAGATTTCATAGTTTTTAGGAACATTGTTTTGATTGATAAGTATCTGAGTGGCATTCTATTTTAGAATTAAAATGCGTCATTAATTGTTCTTCTGAAATGAGAAGAATTGAAAGGATAGCAAAATCATTGATGTCTTATTTTGATTAATATTTAGAGTTAAGAATGGAAATAAAATTTCAAAATTTCTCATAGATATTAATTATAATTATATCTATCTAACTATGATTTGATGTTTTAATTTTAACCAAAAAATTTATAACTCTTTCATCACCTTTCATAGGGGTTGTCATGAGTTCAAGAATAAGTTTAATAATTTAATAAATTTGTATACCTCTACACATTAATTCAATAATTTTCTAAACTTCATTAACATATTTTTAATTTTTGACATGGAGTATGAATTCATCCTTAACACTCATTAGTATGATCGACATAGCTTCTTGAGATTTTTATTTATAAGCATTTATATTTTTGGTTGTTGCATGTCTCCTAGATGAAAATTTCTTAGTTTATTTAACAAAACTCCATAACTTTATAACTATAAATTCAAATTTAATATGGATCTTCTAAATGTTATAGTTAGTCTAATTTAACATTTGTGACTTATCTATATTTAAGCTTTAGGAGGTCATTTTGTTACAAATATAACACTTTACAATAAATTTTTAAAATACAAAGATGTACATTAAATTTTACACACCTTTTTGTGTCCAATCAATAAAAACAAAATGTCCAATGCATATGTTCTATAAATATAGTTTTAATTCCATAATAAATAAAAATTAATTAAGAAATAAAAATTAACTAAAAAATAAAAATGTTTACTTTTATTCATAAACATATTTCTTGATTAAACATGCTAGCATTTATACTTCATCTTTAATTAAGCATTCAATATCACTTGTAAATAGTAAATCGAACTTCAACTACACATGTTGTGAGCTTTAGGAGAGAAGAACGATACCAAAAAAATATTATCCCTCTTTCTTTTTTTGATGGTCGACAATAAGAAATTAAATTTCCTCCTTGATCATGGCTAATTTTTTTAATTTGACCAAACACATTAATTCAAAATTTGTTGAATGATAGCTCTTTAAAAAATAAAATTATAAATTTCACTTAATAAATAAATAAATATTTGTGGCTTGACACTCTTATTAATACTTAAATTCATTTAAATTTTACTTGCCTAAACATATATATTTTGAAACATAAAATTTATATTATATAATTATCATAATAGGAACTCATTCTTTGAATATTTTATCAAATTATGCCACTATTCAAATATTAAGGTATAATTATACTATTTATATAAATAATAAAAGAATCTAAGAAAATAAGACTTTTGCTATTCACTATAAATTTGATCGTAAAAACCTTTACCATATAATAGTTAAAAAAATACTATAATGAAATATTTGAAGCCTAATAAAAAAATGCTTGTGCAATTTAACATAACATTAAAAAAGATTTAAAAAAATATTTATTTTTTATCTTATATTAACAAAGAAAAATAAAATGACTATGATATATATTTAAGGTAAAAATTTATAATAAAAAATACTTATTCTTTAATTTATCTTAACATAGTAAAAAAAAAAAATAGTATAATAAATATTTAAGATTAAAAAAACTATTATAAATAATACTTGCTCTTTAACTTTGACTTATTTTAACATAGTAAAATAAAATTACTATAAGAAATATTTAGGGTAAAAATTTACTAAAGAATTTTTTTTCTTTAACTTATCTTAACATAGTAAAATAAAACTACTATAATAAATATTTAGGGTTATAGGACTAGTTCATAATACACTAGGGGTATTTTTTTTCTTAATAAATAAAACAACATCTCTCTCTCTCTCTCTATATATATATAAGTATAGCTATTTTTTTAAATGATATTTATAATTCACATATTTACATTTATAAATTTATCAAAAGATGTCCAACAAAACAATTCAAAACAATTTACAATATTTATTTCATATAAATTTATTGTAATAATTTAGATAATAATTTCTAAGAATAATTTAGACTATCTATAAACAAGTCAAATAAATTGTAGCTATGTTACCATGTTAGAATAACTAGTAAAATAAATTTAATATTTGTTTAATATGAATGATAAATAAATAAATAAACTAATTAATTATATGATTTTTAATAACAATGAAATAATATAGGATATAAAAGAAAAGGCATGTTATATAGTTTTAATGTAAAAAAACCTTAATAATGTTAAAAAAAACCTTAATAAGTTAAGTAACTCATTAAGTTTATTCTATTATTTATAAAATATTTACAGACTTAATAAATTTATTTTTCATCTCACTTCTTCACAATTATTCATATAAAATTTAGAAACCATCACTCTCATAAATCACAACATTGTAATAATCAAATTTGATATTTCACCATAGAGTTACAAGGTTATTGTTCCCATCCTTATTATCGACATTAAAGGATTTGATTTCAATTTTAATTTAGGTTTTTGCTTTTCGTAGTTTTTAGAAACATTATTTTGAGTGATAAGTACCTGAGTGATGTTCTATTTAGAATTAAAATTCATCATTAATTGTTCTTCTTGAATGAGAAGAGTCGAAAGGGTAGTGAAGTCAAAGATATCTTATTATGTTTGATATTTAGAGTTGAGAATGAAAATAAAATTTCAAAATTTCTCATAGATATTTAACTAAATAATAAAAAAAAGTTTATATTGAATTAAATTACAATTACATCCATATAACTGTGATTTTTTATTTTTAATTTTAATGAGAAAATTAACAACTTTTTTTTGAACTTTCATGGGGGTTGTCATGATTTCAAGAATAAGTTTAATAATTTTATAAATTTATGTACCTCCACATATTGATTTGATAATTTTCTAAGCTTCATTAGGAGATTTTTTGTTGCTGACATGGAGTATGAATTCATCCTTCACACTCCTTAGTATGATTGACATAGCATCTTGAGATTGTATTTTATAAGCATTTGTATTTTTGGTTGTCACATGTATCTCAGATGTAGGTTTATCAGTTCCTTTAACAACACTCCATAACTTTCTAGCATAATTTAGCTTTAATACAGATCTTTATAATGTCTCCATTTTGAAATTAAAATAATATTATTACAAAAATAAAAATTATTTTTAAATATTTAAAATAAAGTAATAATAATCTAATTTTCACTTAAGTTAGAGTCTTTTTAAGGGTCATGGACACTTAAGGCCTAAAGTGAAAATCTAAGGAGTTTTTTTTTAACATTTAAAGAAGAGAGTTTGCCTCCTATTTTGGGTTCCACATTTAGCACATGGATATAAAATGAAGGTGAGTTGTTCATTCGAAGATTATATTTATTTTAAATATTGAATATTATGCTCAAATATGTCAAGTTTGTACAAGTGATTTGAGGATGAAACCCTTCCAGTGCACAAAGGAGTTTGAGAATGAAAATCTCTATTCTTCCACATAAGACAACTCTATTTAAGGGATATAATTGCACTTTAGATTTGCATGATTGCATGCAATAGAGTTTACAAAGGTGTTTTATAACACCACCTTGTTCAAAGGCAAAGTGAATACCTTGGAGAGCTATTTTCATTTATTTTTCATTATTTAGTTGCACAATTAAAGTCCATTTTTAGGTTTTAAAGGAACCTAGGGCTATAACTAAGGTTTTTGGAACTTTGGGATAACTTTTGGGGTTCATATAGAAGGAAAATTATGATTCTAATTTTGTTTGATAGCTACTATTTTTGTAATCATTTTGAGCTAACTTTTGAATTTAAATTCCAAGTATTCTAAAAGATATAATTTTTTGAAATTTCAGTTGATTAAGGAAAATAATAAATTATTGAGGGCTAAAAATAGGGTAATTAATTTAGAAAATTATTTTTATAATTTTCCCTAGTGGATCGATTCACTTGGATAGGCTATAAGAGTGTTTTTAGGCTCTAATATTGAAGGAACTAATTTATTTTATATTCTAAAAATTATTTTAATAATTTATTTAGAGGGCGAATTGATTTTGGGATCTTGGAGACCTTGTGGAAGGGATAAAATAAGGGTTTGACTTTTAGATTTGTTTCTCTTATTTTTATAAGTGCGATGACTTGTTTGGAGGGACTAAATTGACTATTGACAACCCTAATTTATTATTTGGAAACCCTAATATATTTTAAGAAATTTTGGCATATTTATTGTGAGTTTGTGTAAGGGTTTCAAGATTGATTGGAAGGGGAAAACACAACTATGTCGACATCATAAAAATTAGAATTATTGCAAAGAAATTCTAGCCACATCACCATTCCATCTTGAAACAAAAAGAGGTAATTTATTATACTTTTATATTCATTTATTAATGGGGTTATTATGGAGTGTTATTACTTGGGACTTGGACATCTATTGTTGTTAGGGTTTGTTAATTTTTGGGGTAGAATTTAGTTTTTTCAGTTTCACCTAAGGGTTTGTTGAGAAACCCCAACTTATCCTAATTATCTCATTTAGGGACATTATAATCTTCTAAATGTTATACTTAGTCTAATTTAACATTTGTGACTTATTCATTTTGAAGCGTTGGGAGTCTATTTTATTATGATTATAACACTTTACAATAAATTTTCAAAATAAAAGATGTATATAAACTTTTACATACCTTTTTGGGTCCAATCAAAAGAGATAAAATGCAATGCATATGTTCTATAAATATAATTTTAATTCCATGATAAATAAAAATTGACCAAAAAATAAAAAATATTTACTTTTATTTATAAAAAGACTTTTTGATCAAGCATGTTAACATTAATACTTCATCATTAATCAAACATCCATTATCACTTGTAAATGGCAAATTGACTTCAATTATACATGTTGTGAGATTTAGGAGGGACGAGCGATACAAAAAAAATATTATCCCTCTTTCTTTCTTTGAGCGTCGATAATTGAAAAAAATAAACTTCCTCCTTAGTCATGGCTAATTTTTTTAATTTAACCAAACCTATCAATTCAAAATTTGTTGAAGGATAGCTCTTTGGAAAATAAAATTATAAAATTTCACTTAGTTAAAAAACTTAATACTTGAGGCTTGAAACTCTTTTTTTTATAAGTAAAATTTTATTAATCAAGGAACAACTATAAAAGCTTTTACATATAAACCAGAGGACTAGAACCATATAAAATAACAAGGTCCCTATAGTGACATAAGACTAGTAATATATCATGGCATAATAAACATAGTTTTAAAGACCTAGCTATTATTCCTCATCTTCATCTCCCTCTTCCTCTATCTGTCAACTGGCTTATTGGCTAGTGCTCTACACATAATGACAATGATGCAAGTGATCATTTATATTCATGGTATCCTCATCTATACTTGACAACATGTTTTTGACTCCCTCAATGTCATTTGTGTTTATTCTAAGCATAGTCAACACCTTTGTGTGTACCCTCAACTCCTTCCCACTACACTCCATAAAGTTTTTAAATATGAGTCAAATTATCATTTATGGCCTCTGTAAGATTGAAGTGGGTCATAAATAATTCTTTGAATCCCCTTGCTAAATCTTCCAAGTCTTTCCTTTGTTCCTAATTTTTGTTATTCTACTTTGCTACCAAAGTTTTAATATTATCTATGGCATCATTAATAGCATTAAACCACACAGTCAAGTCCTTGATATTCTCCTCTACTCTTGCTTCCACATTAGATATTATTTTATTTTGTAGACTCCTCACCAATATCGCATCCTTGGTCTTGTTGGCTCTCCTCAATCTTGATAGCATATTACTTTTTTAAGGGCCCTTCTTGGTTTGATCCTTCTTTTATTTTACCATAATCAATCCATTCCTCATTCTCCAACTCATTGATAATTTTTTTGCCTTTCATTTTAATCTCAAACTACTATCCACTTCTTATCAACCTCCTCCCTTCTTGAATAGTGGCATAAAAGTACCGACCTCAAAGATTTATTTCCCTTCCTCCTCCTTGGTCATTGTTTCCTTCCATGTTACTTTCAACTACCTTCTATTCCTTTTGGTGCCTAAGAATTTAGGATTTTCCTTATCCAAAATATTCCATGGCTTTTTCAAAACTAACTTGGGCTGCTTGAGCAACATTAGAGGGCCCTTTAGTGCCATTTTCTACCTCCTCCCTTCCCATATCAAACTAACCCAGTTCCTTTGTATCCATACTATGCCCTCTTAATAGGTCCTGGGTTAGCTTTTCAGTGACAATTCAGATCTTATCCAAGATATTAATTAAAATATTTAGTAACAACCAAATTATTTGAATCAATTCCATGTTACATTCTAAATAGGTGATCTACCACTATGCCGATTTACTAGAAAAGAAAAAAAAAATCTTTAAGAAAATCTACTTTTTTATGGATTTACATCCAAACCTAACCACTTTATTCTCCTTATTTTTTTTATAAAATGGAAGGTTTCACCATGAATAACTTGATTCCATCCATGCCTTCCATCACCAAACTTGTTATAGGTGCCAAGTCTATCCTTTTTTTCCCGAATGGAAACTATTGATATGCTTTATTAAAAAAAATTGATTTAGCTTGAAACTATTATTAATACTTCATTCATGTAAATTTTATTTACCTAAACACATATATTTTGAAACACAAAATTTATATTAAATAATTACCATAATAAGAATCATTCTTTGAATATTTTATCAAATTATTCTACTATTTGAATAATAGGGTTTAGCTATATAATATATATACATATATATATATATATATATATATATATATATATATATATATATATATATATATATATATACATACAATAAAGGAATCTAAAAAAACTAAGCCTTCTATTTTTTATTAAGGGTAAAGGTTTTTTGTTTAAATCTATGGACCTCAAACCCTAGAAGACAAATAATTAGATAGGGCCTAGAAAACCCAAATATAACAATAAGTCTAACACAGATAGTAAAAACAAGACAAAGGACTACAACTAACCCA
This sequence comes from Torreya grandis, assembly GCA_037957365.1. Taxonomy (NCBI): domain Eukaryota; kingdom Viridiplantae; phylum Streptophyta; class Pinopsida; order Cupressales; family Taxaceae; genus Torreya; species Torreya grandis. The sequence goes on along the minus strand of JARHVA010000082.1, from coordinate 4,593,209 downwards.
AAAATAGTCAAAATACATCCAAATGAGGAGTTTTTAGGCCTAAACCCTCAAACCTATAAATGAAACCATATCCTAAAAATAGAAACATAAGATTTATGAGCTATAAGCAATTATCCTAAACCTTTTAAACCTTACCTCTACCTTCCACACAATATATGTAAGGTCATCCAAATTGAAGCATGTTGGATGGCTGGGCCTTCACTTTTTTATTTTTATACTTTTTCTAAACTTTAATCCAACCTATGTTATCCTTTAAAATTTTTGGATAAAAAATATTTCTAAAATCCTCTTCAAGGATATGCAAAATTAGATCAAGATCCTCTCCATCCAAGATGTTTTCTTTTTCACTTGAGGGTATAATATTTGGAACATTAACTTCTTGAGAAGCATCTAAAATTTTACCTACTTGAATAAATTCATCCTTATCTATTCCCACTTCAATAGGTTGCTCCAAAAAATTCTCTATATCATTATTTTCTTCTACATCCAAAATATCTCTTCCATCATACTTCAAACCACAAACTATTAGAAGATCTAGAGAAGAATGTTTCCACCAAGTTTTAGTTTTTTTTAAGAGAAGTAAAATATAAAGATATATGACCAGTATTACAATAGCTATGGTACCTAAATGTCAATCCTTCATAATACAACATTTGTCTCCATGTTTGATCTTCAATTATCAAATCAATAGAGGTCAAGAGATCAAGCGTTGTATCTATGAAGACTAAAATTCTAGAAAATATGGTGTGAGAAAACAAATTAATTATTGAATCAATCCATAAGAATTTATCTATGAAATTACCAATGGAACTGAAAGAAATTTTACTCCAAAAATGAAGGGGAAGATGTAGAAGGTAGATCCAAACAGGTCTGGAAGAAAAAGTATTCAAAAGGGAGTTGAAATTGGGATCCCATGGTTTCATAAAGAGTTGGGGCTGATTCCAAATCCATTGATTCCCAAGAATAAGTTATTTATCTATAGAAAAGAGAAAAAAAATAGTAAAATAATCCTTTATAGAAAGATAAAGTTCTACTTTACCTTTCAAAATAGGTTTACATTGCAAGGAGATCCATTCATTTAGATCCTAAAGATTTGGCCAAAAAATTTCAAACTAGCATATGATTCCTCTACTAAGATAATAATCTTTATTCACCAGTACTGAGTTAAGGGCATCTATTTCCAATTTGAGAGAGGGAATATTAGCAACCAATTTTAGGGGTGGGTATATGAAGGTTTTAAATAGATTTTTGAGAACATATATAAATTTCTTAGTTTCCTCCCTAACACCCATAGCCTTAGTTGTCTTAGGAGGAGAAATAACCTATATTATCTCCTTAGGGGAAGATGAAGCACCTACAGAAGAAACAAACTTGGATGGTGAGGGAAATGAGCTACCATTGTCAACAAGGTCACCATTTGGACCATATCTAGGAATAATGTGAGGAAAAAGTGATTTTGATATTTAGTTGGAGATAAATGGATTAGCCTATCCATTAGAAACCCTTGTCTCTTCTACCATTTCCCCTGACCTCAATAGAGAATCCATATAATCATCTGAAAGGTTTTGGGCACTGTCAACTATGAATAGAGTAGAGGAGGTCAATTTAGTGTTTCCACCATTTGATTTGGGTAGAAACAGGAGTGGGATGGAATAGATGCTCATCGCATCAAAAATTTAATTACATTTTTAAGTGTTGAAAACTAAACCTTTTGTTACTCACTATAAAATTGATCTTAAAATCATTTACCATATCAAAGTAAAAAAATTACTATAATGAAATAATTGAAGGCTAGTAAAAAATGCTTGTGCAAGCCTTTGGCATAGCATTTAAAAAAATATTACTTATTTTTAACTTAACTTAACATAGTAAAATAAAATGACTGTGAAGAATTCTTATTATTTAACTTTAACTTATCTTAACATAGTAGAATAAAATTACTATAATAAGTATTTAGGGTAAACAAAATTTATTTTAAAGAATGCTTTCTCTTTAAATTTGACTTATCTTAACATAGTAAAATAAAATTACTATAATAAATATTTAGGATTAAAAATTTATTATCAAAAAATTCTTGATTTTTAACTTATCTTAGAGAGAGAGAGATAATTATTTTTATTTTTATTATTTTACTATAATATATTTTTTAAATAATATTTATAATTCACATATTTACAATTATAAATTTATTACAAGATGTCCAACAAAATAATTATAAACAATCTCCAATATTTATTTCATAAAACCTTATTGTAATAATTTCTAAGAATAGTTCAAACTACCTATAAATAAGTTAAATAAATTGTGGCTCTGGTACCATGTTAAAATAACTAGTAAAATGAATATTGATAGGTAAATATATAAAATAATTAATTACATAATTTAATTAATAATAATGAAATAATGCATGAAATAAAAGAGAAGTCACGTTACAAAATTTTAACATGCGAAACCCTTAATAAGGTAAAAATATCACAAAGTTTATTCTATTATTTAAGAAACATTTACAGACCTAGTAAATTATTTTTTCACCTCACTTCTTCACAATTCTTCACATAAAATTTATAAACCATCACTCCTATAAATCATACTATTGTAATATTCAAAATTGATATTTCACCAAAGGTTAAAACAATTTTATAAGAGTTGTGGAACCAATTGATCCACCCATTTAAATTAACCATAATAATTTATTACTCGTACAATTAATTTATAAATTTGTGTTTGTATTGTAAATAATAAACATATTATTTATTTGTTTTATGAAATAACGTGATCAAGATCATTGCATAAGTAGAAGTGACAAAGTATAAGAAGCATGCTCATAAGGAGGCATAACTATGAAGAATAAAGGGACAAGTGAAAAAATTAGTTGTGTAAGGTATATGTTTGAAGCCTCAAGGGAAAAAGATGAAGATAAAGTATCAACCCACTACTGAGCTTGAGTTTTCATAAGGACAACATAGTACCTCACTAAGAAGAAGAAATATGTGAAGATGAGGAAGAAAGAATAGTGTTGGAAAGACCAATTTGAGTGTGCAGAGGCAAGTTCTACACTAGAGGAAGGATATGCATCAGAAGATGAAAGTAACACATAGTAAGAGAAGATCCTCGATAGATATCATAAAAGAGAGACGAGTAAGGATGGAATATGGGAACTCTATATTCCCATGAAGTCAAATATTTTTTTGCCAAGACAAAAATAAGAGAGAAGTGAGAAAAAGTACACTTGCATCAGTGAAAAAAGGATAAGAGGATAGAATAATGTGAGACATATTATTTGGATGAAAATGATGGAATGACTAATGAAAAAGTGTGATATGCAAGAGTCTCTTACATAAGTGTTGATGAATAATGTATAAACATTATTGTAAAAATTATACTAAATATAGGAGAGAAGGAAAAGAGTGAAATAAGAAATCAGCCCAAAGCTAATGAGAGTGCAATATTAATTTTGAAATACATGGATAAGCTTATATAATAAGGAACTAGAGAAACCAACAATCAACTTGAAGCTGATGAAATAAGGAAAAAGAACTAGAAGGATCCATTCGTTTTGGCATTAGTCCAGGTGTGTAGAGTTGAGTGTGTAATGGTGAAGAAGTGGATATAATGGTGAACAAGTGGATAAAGGAACCTTGAGGAATGGGTTTCACTAGATGGTCCATTAGTGTTTTGTGTATCACTAAATGAATTGAATAGAGTGAATTAAGTAGAAGTACCACACTAACATATTCATGTAAATATATGAATAAAAGGAAGAGAGTGTGTACAAAGGAAGGATGGAAGCATGATAGAAGGGTGTAAAAAAACCCTTGGTATAGGTAAACAAACAAAGGTGGGCATAGACCCAAAAGTGTGAAGAAAAAAATAGTGGGAGGAAGTGCAAAGAGGAGCCTTGTATGACATACACATGAGTATAAGTGTTATGAACACTATATAGAGGTGGATGGTTAAAGTGGGCATAGACACACAAGAGAGAGAAGGATAAGAGGAAAGAGGAAGACAAAGAGAGTGAAGATGAGGATAAAGAGAAGGATAAATACAAGATATAGGTGGAGGAATATCTTTAATTACCTAAAAAGGGTCTAGATGAGGAAGCACAGAGTAAGCCTACTTATGTGATAGACTAGGTGGAGGGGAATAGCATGGCCTTGACAACCAATCTAGATAGTGGTTATACCACTCAACCCTACTTGTAATTAGGAGATTACATTTTAATTACTTTTGGAGTCTGATGTAGGATCATCATAGGAATATTGATAATCTTGCATCACCAGAAAAAAATTAGTTTGTTTCTAAATAAAGACCAAATTTATCAGTGCACAGTCGCATGACACAATGATTTGAAGAGATTTTTAGGCATTAAATTCCACGTTCATAAAGTAAGGATGGTTGAGTTGTGAAAAATGTTGGATAATAAAAGAGGGTTATAAGTTTTAGAAGTGCAAGGAAAAACACATTCGCATTGGTAATGAGGAGAACTAAATACTATATATTGGTGCACAAAAAGACTCACACAATAATTCATGGATTCAAATTTTCAAGAAGCACAAAGGAAGGTCTACTGATGATATGCTATATGAGGTCCTAGTTTGCACAATTAAGTCCAGATTATTAGATAAGTGAAGAAACACTGAGAAGCACACAGTGGCATAAGAGTGAAACAAGTCATCACATGAGCATCAAAATTATGGGAGCATAATATTTTTGTGTAGAGAAAATGATCAAAGGTAGAAGGAGATAATTGGATGACTAGTTGGCTAAAATGACTAACACCTAGCTATTTATAGGCTAGAATAACATTATATCTCATGTGATGGTAAAAAGGGATAATGATATCTACTAACCAAGATATGATGTAATAACTATCATAAAAATAAGGATCGATGCCTACTAAATTTCAAGCTATCCCTAGAGTATGCTTATAAATCTATGCTAATCCTACCAGTTACACATGTCCATTTCTTGGTACACATGATAATGAATGAATATAAAATGGGGAGTCAAATCAATACTTAGAAGAGGATTAGAAGGATGGAAATCTTTTGAAAGGCAGATACTAGAAGGGAGACTACCAAAATTCAAAGTTAGAGAATAAAGGCTCGAGAGATTTTAGGGACCAAAGGCCTGTAGCCTTAGTGTGGATTGGAGGTATGAAGACCCCATTATTGTAAGGGAGCTAAGTGCCAGACATTAAAGTTGAGAAGCTACTAATACCTTGTAATTATGACATAATCAATCAAATGAATTTAGACATCCACTGTGTAACTATGATGGTTGTGTGGTGTAAATCATCCTTTCACTAAGAATTATGATTGCAACTGCATCAAAGGGTTATCACAATAACATCTTCAAAGTTATCATATTTATATTCCATAACTAGAGGAATCAAATTCCACTAACCCACATAATTATGAAGTTTACCATTATATTTTATATAGCCAACTACCATGTAGTTGAAATAAAAATAAGATTAATATCTTGTCTAAAGTGACCACTTGTGATTATTGTTTCTCACTATAGAATGCATGAGACTCACATAGGTTATCCTTTTAAAACCATACATTATTCACTAATTGACTCATATTTTAGCATATAAAAAATTAATTATGTAACTACATAAAAATATATATCAATAAATGTTATGACTACATTATCTAAATACTATGTCCAATTCTAAAATATCTAAAACCTGTAGTTAAATCA